>JAYMSP010001614.1:0-30385 GCA_036897095.1 Plantago elongata | reverse complement strand
TTCATTGAATCTTGAAACTGCTGAAGCGCTGATTTGTACACAAGATTGGATACGTCAAGGACGTGTCTTAACTTGTGAAGAAGAATTTGAATTTGTTCAAGAGCTTGAAAATTGTAGACCTATTTATTTTATCGTTTGCTACTACTATGCATGATTTACTTGTTATACTTCTACCCAAAACCTACATTAATAATTTATTTGAATTTGTTGCAGATTTGAATATAACTAATGAGGAATCAACAACTATACAATGACAATTCCTGCCTACTGAAAAGTAAATTCTACTATGCATGATTTATTGTGTTCAGTATTGTTTTGTGTTCTAATGCGATAAGGCGATCGCCTTATCACTTTATGAATATTTAATTAGAAAAATACAAACATCAATTAAAAAAAATTACCTTCTAAAATATTTTTAAAAATAAAATAATATTTTTTTTGAATTATCAGTTTTTTATTTTAGTATTTTAAAATTTAACAGAATAAATATATCAATTTTTTTTATTTGCTATATGTTGTCAGACAGGGCGAAAGCCTGTCCGACTGTAGAAAAGCCCTTGTAAGTTACATACAAATGTAAAGTTTTAATTATATGAATTAAAAATGAAAACATATACATACATATATTAGAATAATATCTATAGATAGCTTTTGATTAAAAAAATATACTCCCTCCGTCCAATAAAATATGACATAAAACTTTTCGACATTATTTTTAATGCAGTTAATTATTTATTGTTATAATATAAATATGAAATTGATTAGTGGAAGTTTGTAGTTAATGAAGGTACTTTTTTAGTATAACATGAATATTAAATTAGTTAGTGAAGATGTTTTTTTATTATTTTTATATTTTATATCTCTGTTAAGAATAAATATTTGGTATAATTTTGTGTAATACACTTTAAAGTAATATGTGTTTTATTTTACTTAGTGGAGGGGTATGATTTATCACAACACCCAACCACTATTAGGGACTAATTGGGAAGCAATTTGAATTGAAAAATATCTATTTAAATAGTCAGTTTTGTTAAAACAAACTATTTAAATGAATATTTCTCATTTTAAATCGATTCTCAATTACCCCTCCGCATTTAAAAGAAGACACTTTTTGGTTAGCCAGCCTATCTTATCATCAACCTATCTTGTCATCTTCCTTCTTTTAGAGATTGTTTGAATTAGTAGATTAGAGATTTTTATAGAAAACACATGAACAGAGTTGTGAGATATTTTTTGAGTGAAAGATTCGAATAGTTATACGAATCTCTGTAAATGTGGTATGCTCTTGACAAATTACTTTTTGAAGACTAAAATAAATTACAAATACTGTCCATACAAGTTTCAAGATAACATGTGGAACTGAAACTATCAAGAGATGGGTAAAATATGAGGATTTTCCAAATGAATTGTGTCGCATACTACTCATGGTCTTATTGAAGCAAGCTTATGAAAATACATTTATTTTCTTTGGTAATCAATTATGATCCAATTTATTAATAAATTCTCAGTCAACTTTTCAGCTCTATAAATTTTCTTATAAAAAACTTATTACGTGAACGAACAGCTTTTTAAACAAACTAGCTAAAAATCTAACTGGTTTGAAAAGTTAATCAAGTTAACTTGTTCAAAAATAAAAAATTATCTAATCAACTATCAATTATCTTTATGTCCGATCCTGGGCGGTATGTAACTCAATTTTTTTTGGGCCCGACCCAGGACCTTAGGCTTTATGTAATTTAATAAAAAAGAATTGTTACTCTTTCCAATTACAAGAATAAGGCACTAATTAACGAAGCAAAATATTCTCTAATTATATCCATTTAATTATGTCCTTATTTTACCCTCTGTCTATGTATATTTTCTTCTTTTCTTTCTTTAGCAAACCTGTATGTTATTTTTGGACTACAAGCAAATTAACTTTTAGAAGAAGGGTATCTAGTTTAGGATGTGTTATTGAACTCAACTTGATCGAACTAGACTGAACTAAATTGAACTAGACTAAATTGAAATAAGGTATAAATTATAACTAAGTCGAGTTGAACTGAACAGAACTGAACAAGACTGAACTGAACTAAACTAAACTGTACTGGACTGAACTGAACTGAAGTGATTTTCAGTGAAAAACAACACAACCCTAGTTCAATATTTCGAACTAGCTAGAAAAGAATATCTTATATTTATGGAATATGGGAGTATGCTATTTATAAATTATAATTTTAATTACCTTATATCTAGTCACTAACATTTATAATATTCGAAAGATAATTATAATATTATATTTAATATTTTGTTTTGATATATACATATATAATTATATATGAAATATATTTTTTCAATATTTTATTATAATTGGTCGAGGTCCATTTTTAAAAGTTCGTATAGAGCCTTATATTTTTTGGATCGATCCTAATTATCTTTTCAATTACAAATTAATTTTCAAACTACCAATTCAGTTCATTTTGTCAATGAGCATATAAAAAATCGTGTGCTAATCTGATTCTAGAATCTTTTTCTTAATACTAATTTAGAGGCTGATTGGAAATAAATTTGAATTAAAAATGCCCATTCAAATAGCATATTTGTGTACAAATCAAAACAGATTGTTTTTAAATGGATATTTCTCAATTTATCATCTATTTTGCCATTTAAAGAGAAACACTGATGCTAAAATCCAGTACTGCTGGGCAAAGCGCAGGCCCAATTATTTTATGACCACCAGTACTATTGCTGGGTACGTATGAAAATGGAAAATCAGTGGTAGGAATTCTGATGAAAATTGAAAATCAGTGGTAGGAATTCTGATCGGTACCCTTTAAATTAATAATTCAAAAGGCAATTGAGACATGAATGTACTTTGTGATACAGTTATACTAAAAAAATGGGCGGAGGAACGTGGTTAAAAATGAGTTCGAAGTGGATCTATAGTGCTTCTGCACCATCGTTATCGTGTTGGACGTGTTCAGATACTAAAAGAAACGGTTTTAGTGGTGTGAGGGTTGATGAATACGTATGCCAAACCAGCACGCATCAAAGTGCGTACAATGGTTATAAACATTACCGGATGGTTATAAACAGTACCGGATTTATTTTGAATTGACGGTGGAATGTATCCTAGTATAAAACTGGTTACGAGGTGTCTGATTCACTTTGGTGGCGATGATGCATCTTATGGGGTAGAGCAATACCCGTGATGAGATATGAAGTCTTGTTGTTTTTTATGATTGTATTTGGTTTGGAATATTATATAGTTGTGATTTAGATTTTGATCTATAGTTGTAATTTTTTTGTAATTATTTTGGGGAGAGCATTATTTTTGTTATGAAATTTTATTAATAAAAAATTTAATTGATTCAAACAAAATTTGTATATCAGTGGGTTGGGTTGGAGCAAATTTTCCCAAAATCAGTGAGCTTTACTATTTGGTCAGATTGGACCAGTAAAATTCAGTCAATATCCAAACAAATAACGAAATTTGTTTTACAGAATCTCAGTTGCTAGAATCTAGATTGATTTATAGTCCAACAAAATTAAGGGTTTAACATTCGGCCTTCAGGGTTGTCAAACTAACAAAATTAATTATTCGATAGTAAAATTTGTAATGAATATTTTAAACTACATTAACGTGTGTAAATCAATCCATAACAGTGAATTCAAGCAAAACACAACCCAACTCCACTAATATATATATATATATATATATATATATATATATACTTACTTGTTCTAAACCTAGATATATATATTCTCCTGTAGCTGTTGGATTGTAATTGTTTGATTGATCCATACATTTACATTTGGAGGTTAAAGACACAACCTTTCTATACATGCCTTCTCAATTGTATTTTGACAATTTTGAATTAAATGAATTTCTAATTAAAAAAACATAGATATGAATAAACTAAAGAATTAAAAAATCAATTTAATTAAGTCGTCAAACAGGTTAAGATTATCGACCCCCTTACAATGCCCATACCAATACAAAAAGAACCTAAACTCCAAACCAATGATATACAAGGAACAGTTAGACACACTCAGACTTCACTTCAAAACCTACAACTTCTCCACACGAATTTAATACCAGATCAAAAATATCAAGAGGCCAAAATCGACAGAAATCATAACATTTCGAGTATCTATTATGTTCTCATAAACTCTTTCTGTTATTAATATATTTCTACCGTTTAAAAAAAAAGGGTTAAAATTATCAAATTGGGCACATCTAGTTTAGAAAATGCGTCAAAATATACCTATGGTTCCGTTTTAAATCTTTAAATTGTCTATGAATGGATGTTTAGGTCAGTCGTGCATCGTATATATGAAGAAGTAGTGGTCAAAATTAAACAATTCTCCGCTAGTTAACTTTTTTCACGTTTTTCCTTAGTGATCTCAAAATCTTCATTCAAACTCCGAACCAACTTCTTTTTCACGGTTTTACTCCATTTTCAACCTAATGATCAACCATATGCATAAAGCGCTTCCGCATTCGATTGACGACTTCTTCTCTCCATCCACGGACAAAAGAAACTCCACAATTTCTTCCTTGTTCATCTTGTTAGTCCCATCCCATGCACTAATTTTCTCAATATCGATTCTTTATTAGGAACAAATAAGGTATCTTTGTTTCGGATTTTTCCACTATTTGTTTCTCATCTTTTGTCAAACTACTTATGAATTATCGTTGGTCGGGTATTGGCGGGTTGCAATCATTTGTGTGCTTGAATTGAAAGGATGAATTCATAATTATTTTGTTTTTGTAGCTGCTTCAATTACATTTATTGTTTTGGACAATACAACAAAGACAAATTTTCAAAGATTTGAATACCCAATTTTTTAGTTAATATTTTCTTTCACTTTTTAAACGGTTAAAATTACAACTATCTTATTATATATCAAAACTTCTTTACTCTTAAATCCACTTTATATTTTCACTAAAGGTCGAATTCTGCACCTCCTCCTTATCACTCCAGCTTCATTCCACTCACCCCCTAGTTAATTAATAATAATCCTGTTTTTAAGTTCTTATAGACCATGGTGCTATGCTTTGTTAAAAAATTCAAAGAACACCTGTTGAAGACTTGAAGTTACAAGTGATGTGAAGTTCTCTTTGTCAATTGAACAGCGTGGATTTTGTTCAAGTAGTAGTTGCTTCAATCACATCGATTATCTTCGTTGGATCATATCATACATGATGCAACAGACAAAATTTCTAAGATTTTTTTCTTTTGACAAGTCATTATGTCTAAGATTTGGGTGCTACATTTTCTAGTTAGTACTAGTAGTTTTGCTCTCCAAAGTCTTACTTCAAATCAAACTTCAAATCAATCATGCAATCAGCCTGATAAAATACTTTTCCTATTCATGTCAACAACAGTCTACATTTGCTTCAATTTGGGAATACTAGAGTGATGTTGTTGACTAGTTTTAATACACAACAATAATATTATACGTAAATATGAACTTAGTTCAACTTTTTGTTGAAATTGATAACATATCAACTGGTACTCTGATTTTGACTTAACATACAACTTAAAAATAAAAATATAATTATATAGGGCTGATTGGATGCTACTCCAAAATTTTACGTTTGGTATGGCACTTCAGGGCGAAAGATTCAAATGCTGCTACAGTTGCAACATTTTGCAACGGCCTATAGTCTATTTGCCACAATCATTTTCCAATTAAACCAATTATACCAATCAAATCAACTACAAAACACCCAATTTACAAACTCAAACCTAAAACAAATTACACTGCATATGAAATGAAAGAGGCGGAGAAAAATCGAAAAAGCAGAGGAAAAATGAAATTGAAGACGAAATTGCAGTCGACAAACCCCGATTGAGGTCATCTTGAGCGGGCAGCGGTGGTGGTGAGGGCGGCGATTGAGGGCATCTTCAGGGGCCACAAAAAGGCACAGTGACAGACGGCGAGAATTGAGCCGAAACGCCTTTGAGGTGAGCCGAAACGGTGGTGGTGATGGTGGCACAGTGAAAGTGGAATGGTGGAGAAGAAAAGAGAAGAAAAGGCAGAAGATGGAAGAAAAGAGAAGAAAAGGCGTAGAAGGAAGTTACGGAGGAATGAAGGAATGAAGTTATGAGCTGGAGAAGATGGATTAGGGTTTTGATTAAACCCATTTAGTTTCATTTGGGCTTGAAGTGTGAACTTATTGGGCTGCAGATTAAATCCATTTAGTTTTGTTTTTTGGGTCGAAATTTAGCGACGGATCAGAAAATTCGTAATTGCTTCGATTATCCTGGATTATAATTTTATTATTGTAATTTTATCTCATTTTAACATATAAAAATATTATTCCATATACAAATTACCAAACAACTTATTACATAATTATACTAATTATATAATTCTAACAACCTTAAATATCAATAATTAACCAATATAATATTCATACATATTTTATCAAATCTCAATATCAATCACATTATACTTACACCAATCATTTATCTCTTACACAACCTATATAACAAACCTATAATACCCTATCCAATTACAATTCGACCAAACACAATTTTAACAATCCTACTATAATTCTGATCACTATTCAGACATTTAAATCGAGACATTTAAATCACATGTCAATCAGCC
Source organism: Plantago elongata (assembly GCA_036897095.1). Taxonomy (NCBI): domain Eukaryota; kingdom Viridiplantae; phylum Streptophyta; class Magnoliopsida; order Lamiales; family Plantaginaceae; genus Plantago; species Plantago elongata. Next base: position 23,782 of record JAYMSP010001614.1, on the reverse strand, counting down.
CCCTAAACTTTTTCATTTTTTTTTATAACTTTACCGTATACCCCACTAAACTAATTACCACATAAACACTAATATTTACAACTTTACCAACTCTTATTATTTTATTCATATAAATAATACTAATTTATTCACACGCTTTTTGATAGTCTAAAACTTTCGTAATGATAATTGATAGGTTATGTTTTGTACTAATTTACCAGTTAAGTTATGATTTTGATAAATTTATTTCTAAAATAAATAAGTTACGTAAATATATAATTGATAGCTAGCTGAAATGATAATCATTATACATATGGATTATGAATATAATAAGCTGGTGTGAATTGTTTGTTATTATAATTAGCAAATAAGCTTAATTTGTTAAACATCTTTTAACAAAAGTAAACTACTTATGGGGTTATTTTCTTTGTTGTTCCCGCTGACTACTTGAATACAGAATCACATTGAATATTCATTACACATTGCTTCCTCTGAACATGTTCCATAATAGGCTTGAGTTGTCCTAGTTTCTAAACCAATTAAGAAATATTCAAACTGATTGTGTTCTTCTAGCCGAGGTAGAAGTGTTGAATTATTAGGTCAAAATAATTTATTTATGCCAAGTACACCTTATGAAACTAGTTAAGGAAACTTTTAAGCACATTTCACGCCATCCACTTTATCAGATCAGGTCATTCACTTGCAGTATTTCATTAGCTAAGATTCTTAAGCATCCAATTGTTTTCATGAAGCAGTGAATTTAGGACAGAATTGTCAAGTACAGGTGATTGTAAATTACTGTATAATACTCCAATAAAGTCCAAAATCATCTCTGATCAAGCCTCGTATAGGTAGTGAAGTCAGTCTGGAAGCATTAAACACAATTAACTTGGTTTATCTAAAAAAATCACAGACTATATTTGTTTACTTAAGTTATCTGCAAGACAAATGTAACCGGGCCAAACGATGTGTTTCTGGTCAGCCGTTTCAGCAGAAACATTGCTGGGAGCCATAATATGGCGAATCCAGAGAAAACCAGTAGTCATCGATGTTGTCTTCCCTGAAATCCGCCTCTGTTCTTCCCAAAGAAGCCATTTTTCGGTCTGGGAATCTCGTTAATATCCATCACCTGAATTTTCCTTTGCTTTTTGGCTTCAAGTTTCATAGGAAAAAGCAAACAAACACCACTTCAGTAAAAAAACTCGGTAGTACTGAGATGCACAACATAAAAAGCAAAGTTCGGACAGACCATTTTGAGCTTCTTGGTAGTTCTCTTGAAGCCTTCTTCTAGCTGAATTTAGCCTCTCATCATCCATGGCAGGCTCGCTTGCGGCTCTCTGTAAAGTATCATTCAGTCAATGATAAACCGAGCCATAGATTTAAGCCAAAATTGAGACCAGCAACCAACATGAAATAGGGAAAGAGTAAACAATCACAAAATGTGGATCGTTCCAAGTATGATGACTATAGGCTAACAGCCCCCCTCAATAGATTAAGAGTAAAGTTCTACATCCACACAGCAAAATGCAGAGGATGAACCGCGTATAAAAGACTCCGCAGTTCTTACATTAAGAGGAGCAGCTTTAGGAGCAGCTTTTGGCAGTCTTGATGGAGTCTGTGTCCTTGCCGGTCCTTGAGGTGCTTTAGCTTTTGTATGATGTTCTGGGTAGTTCCGTTCTCCACTTGAACTCCCATCTAACACACAGACACAAAAGTGTTAATGTCATACTACAGCACCAAAAGAACAAAATTCAAGTTCAGTTCGAAACTCACTCCGTGGATTTGGTGAGAAACCAAAGTCAGGAACCTGCAAAGAAAAAAATCTTCAGAAATACAGCAATGTCTCAAAGCAAAAGCTCTCTCTTATTCTTCCACAGTTTCTTTTATCAAAGTACTTCTTTTCAATTTCGTTCCTTTCTGAAAGTGTAACCTGACATAATTGACTTCAGTTCACCTGGTGATGGCCAGTGTGTTCCGTTCTTGGTCTGTACTGCTGGGGTGAGTCCTCATCAGCTGCCAACACCATCACCACAAGTATTAAGTAATTAATACAAATAAGCTCGCATCTGAACTGTTCAATTCTCATTCAAGGCAAGCTACAGAGTAACAACACTAGAAATCTGAATGACAAACTATGAAACAGCCCATAACCTTACCAATTATGTTCGACGATGCATTCAGGTCATTCCCATTAACCCACTTGTCCACTGTTTCCTTCCATTTTCTGCACCACCAGTATCATAAAGAACTAACTCCAACCTTTTTGCACAACGATAACCGAATAGAACTAATGTTCAGAAGGAAAAACCTGACAAGCTGCTTCACCAGTACACGAACATCATTCGATGGATGCTTCCTCAGTCGGTTAACATTCCGTCCTATATCCGTATCCTGCACAAAAGGCAATCGTACTAGTTCTCAGTACTTAGTTATTCATTGTTGTCTCATTCACATAAGGTACAGATAATCAATCCTAAACAGAATCTCAAGAAGTCTGTACTTAATATCCAATCTAAAACAGCTGTTACAGTTTCACCTGAAGTACTTGGTACGTAATATCCATATCCGCCAAGCTCTGCAGCAAATCCACCATAACATCTTCGCTCTACAACCAACGAAAACACAACTTCAACATACAACAACAAAAAGACGTATGAACCAAATAAAAGTGACCGAAACAAGACGAAAGCAAACCAGAGACCTGGTTAGGATCCTCAAGTTGCTCCTTGATATTCAAAATAGTAGTCTGTTCATCTTCAAATAACCCTCCAAAAGGATCCAAATCCTCTTCCTCCTCACCAGCACTCAAATCCTGGTGGTTTGATTCTGGAGTCAACGGATTCTTACTAGCCTCCTCATGACTGCTGTCAATAACATTATCATCGCCATTTCCAATATATTCAGGATAATACGGCGGATGCTCCTCCTGAACGACGTCGTTTCGAGCTTCACCGACGGTGCAGTTCTCACACACTCGCGAAACCGGCGCGTACAGAGCCTCCACTATCTTATCCCGGCGGCGGCGCAGCTCGTCGACGTCGTCCGTGCCGGCTACTCGGATTGCCGTGTCGATGAGAGACCAGACGTCCGCTCTCGATCTGGACAGAATCGATCGAAACTCTTCCGTATCCATCGCGGATAATAATATTAATTAGTGTAGCAAATAAAATCGGAAATTTGGAATTAGCAGATCTGAAGTAGGTGGAATGGCAATACGAAGATGTATGTTGGGAGTATTATTGCGAGGTGGTGTGAATTGATGGTGATGTAGCCATGGGAGAGAAGAATCAGATCTGATAATGTCTGATGATGATCAGAGAAACAGAGGCTGAAAGAGAAGGACAAAAAGGAAGACGAAATATTTAGTATTTTCTTTTATTTTTTTGTGTTTTATTTTACTGTTCGGGAATTGGCATTGGAAGTTGGCGGGTTTGAATTGGTAAAAGTTTGTTGGCGCGGGCTTTTACATTCTGGCCCATCGGATTACGTTGAAACTTGTACTTTTCCCAACCGTTTTTTTAGTTTAACTGGACAAAAATTCGAAAAAAACACCCTAAGCTGTGACATTTCTAATAAATGTATATATAGTTGTTGCCGTTCAATTTTAATATCTTAAGTTGACATTGTATTCGATTTTGGTAGCTCGTAACATGTGGCGGCTTAATTACGTGACACGTGTCACATTGACAAATATATAAACGTAAATACGATCGTCTTTATTAATTACAAATAGATCCTAAATTTTAAAAATATTACTAAATTACACATATAAAAATATATCTTTATTGAAAATAATATAAGAAAATAAAGAATAAAATCTTCCATGGCTGAATTATTCCGCCATCATGGAGCTTCCAGCTGATCCGGTCTGATGGTCCACGACAGAGTTTCCAGATCCGGCAGTTTAGGTGCTCCGTCGAGATGAGTCACTTACAAAATCCAAACACTCAATTGAAAGGTTTATTGTAGCAAATCGCATTTTTGAATTTCTTTATTTATTTTATATGTAATAAAATGTGAAATATTTTTATTATATTTTTAAAAATATTTTTAAATTATATTAAACTATTTATACCCATAAATTACGAGAGAATAACACGTGTCTCACCATTTTTATAATTTAATTTAATTATTTATTTTTTTAATTTTTCACATATACAAATTTAATTTAAATTTATAATTTATTATTTTTCAGAATTTTTATAGATATTTTTTTTTGTAATTTAAAATCACTTTCTTCTTTCTTTTAACATTATTTTATGTTAATTTTACAAAACATGGTTGATTAATAATAATTGAAATTATGTTGTGAAATTTGAAATTGTCAAAATTTATTTTATTTATGATTTCACCCATAAAAAGTTTAAAATTTAAAATTGACACGTGTTGCTTAATTAAAATGCCACGTGTCACGGAGGTATCAAAATTAAACACAATGTCAAATTAAGGTACCAAAATCGAACATTAACAACTAAAGGTACATTTTTCGAAAATATCACAACTTAAAGTGCCTTTTTTGGAGTTTCCAATATATATAAACTCTGCTTTTAGTTTTTATATGCATTTATATTTTTGAACCGTTGAATAGAACTTAGTAATTTATACTCCTTCATTATTCCCTCCGTCCCGAACAATTATACACATATTTCTTTTATAAACATCCAATAAAATTAGACACGTTTCAAAAATAGTAAAAAATTATTTCAACTAACTAATTTAATATTTAAATTATAATTAAAAAAATACCTCCACTAACTTAAAACCTCCACTAACAAATTTAATATTCATATTATAATAATAAACAATTGACTGTATTAAAAATAGTACCAAAAAATTATGTGTCTCATTGTATGGGACATAGAAAGTACTAAGAAAAGAAGTTACGCAATACGAAAAGAAGTTACGCAACAAGGAATAACACTATCTTTAAACACACCATTCCAACTAAAGTTACACATTTTAAACACCTTTTGTGCTTTATTATTTATTTTAATTTTTGAATAAAATTATACATCAACTTTAATCTTACTGTAACGCATGTATTGCGGTGTTATTATAAATTTACAGAAAAACTTGACTAATCTTGTTGTTAATGTCTCTTTAGTAAATAAATTTGTGTAAATAATAATTTATTGAATTTATAAATGTGAAGTACGATATATGTTACAAATTAAGCCTCTAATTCTAGTCTTTAGAAGTGACGAACTCGAGTTTCATGGTCTTCATTTAACTTGAGTTTCAGGGTCTTCACTTTAAGATCTTGTAACTTCTTATTGAGACGAACGTCGATTCGGAGCTTTATTGGCTTAATCATCAGGGTGTCAACTTGAAGGTTTTCTCAATGAACTTTGACAGACTTCTTGGTGGATCGATGAACAGCTTCACGAAGAATGCTTTTGAACTCGCCCAATGATCTGGGTTTTGATCTTCTTTTATGGAAGTTTGGCCTTTAGAAAACATTTATTCAAGGCTTTTGAGGTTGTTCTTGAATCGGTGTTTTTTCTTTATTCTTTTGGTTTTGACGAAAAACTCCAGAAACATTACTTGAACTTCTTCAGGATTTATGGAATTTGATCTTCCTTAACGGAGGTTGAACTTCTAATAACGTTTTCCAAGGGTGCAAGTATATATATATTCTTAGACCAAACAATTAATTCTCTTCAGTTTCCGAATAAACTTCGTAAAAATTTGTTCGAACTTCAAGACAGATCTTTAGAGGGTGAGAGAATTTTGGACTCTCTTTCATCAACTTGTGGTGTCAAGACTTCTGAATTTTTTTTTCTTTTAAACGGCTAAGATTATAACTACTTTCTCATATACCAATACATCTTTACTTATAATGCATTTCGTTCATAAACTTGTGATGTCAAGACTTCTGGATTGTGGTGTATGTAAATCAATTAGAGTAGACGGATTTCTTTGCTCTACGGTCCACCTTGATATCCCATACAATTATTACGCCATGCTTATACTATTTAGATTTTATTTGAGATGGTTAAACCAAGATTTATCAATTTAATTTGAATATTTTACATAAACACTCCGAATAATAGTTTAATAAACCAATTTTCATTAATGTTGATCCATGTAACAAAAAGATTTAAAGTTAAAAGCTCCACAAAAACTGCTCAAGGGTCGGGTCGGGGCGGTTAATTAACAACTACATATGGAGTTGTCCACTGCTCAAATCGCGATTAACAACTCCCAAAAGAGCATCACAACTTTGATGTAGAGCTGAGCCATCTCCACCAAAGTTGTAACAACACAGATTCCAACTGTAAATTGCAGCTTAATTGGAGTTGTTCACAGCTTCCCCCTCCCCCCGCATATGTGGAGCATTTCCTATCCAATAATCTTTTCTTTCTTTTTTGTTTTTAATTCCCTTTTATATTATAGATTTTGTTGAATACAATATTATAATTTTAAGTAAATATCAAATTTATTATAAGTTAGGGTTAATTTCCAATTTATAATAAAAAGTTTAAAGGGTTGCGTTTGAAAAATTAAAAGTTGTTTGACCTTTGAACAAATATGTAATATAAATTTTGTAATTATTAATCCTTTATTATTGCTGAAGTGACCGGTGCTTGGATGAAAATGGTAATAAATCACTCTTTTGAGATTAGTGAAAATGATTTTTTATCTGGACGTACCTTACATACGGAGATGAAATTCTCTAGAGAAAGCAGGTTAATTGTTGACCGGCTAAAGAAAAGAATACATTAAATTAAAGTATAAACGGAGGCGCATAATTTATTAAATTATTTTAATGAGAATTTGAAAATTATATTTTTAATTTTTAATTCATTATAGTTCAGGAATTTATCATGCATAGATTAACGCCACTCATGTATGTAATTAAAATATTTTATTTTATATAAGATATAATGACATAACACAAACACAGTTGGGTTGTGATTTTTAGTCCAGAGTTTGATAATGTGGCATTTATAGTCCAAAGTTTGAAAATATTGGCATCGATAGTTCAATTTATCTATTTGACTTTAAATATTATTCAAAATAAAAAATAGATATTATGAAAATAGAAAAAGGATTACTTTTTAATTTAAAAATATATGAATAGTAAAACGAAATAGTAGAACTGGCACGGCGCCATTAACTTGACAACCCTAATTCCCAAATTTTGTTGCTAACTCAACAGTCAGCATAGCATATCGAGTAGCAGTAGTCAGCATAGCAAATAGAGTAGCAGTTGAAGAAAACTCCATCTTACCGGAAGATGGCATCACATATTGTAGAGCGGCCAAACCATCTCCTTCACTTGTTCGTTTTACTATTTTATGCATGCTTGAACTCATGAATATTGATATGTAATATGAATTTAATATTTTGCCATGGTAGAAACGTCGATATGTATGTTTGATTTTATGGATGTGATTTGTTTTGAATATTTTAACTTTTACGTATGTCATTTTGATTTAAAATTATTTATTGTTCATTCTTCAATTTTATTTTCGCACTTCTACTATTCATAATTTCCAATTCACGTTTCTAATGTCCAAGATTTATTGTTCACCCATTTATTTTTTATAATCTGAAATAATTTTTAATTTTTTAAATAATATTTAAAGTTAAAATAGTTGTGGTGTACTTTGACCGTGCCAAGAAACTTCCACCTAAGAATAACTACAAAAAATTAAACTATCGATGGTAACATTTTTAAACTTTGAACTATTAATGCTAAAAATGTTAAAATTTGTACTAAAAATAATAATCCAACACAAACTATATTTGTTTTTGCCAGCCCCCCGCCTATAATTAGACTAGTTTTGCGAATGTAATGCACACTAATCTTGTTTAGAGTGGACTTTCAGTGCGCATGCGAGACATGAAGTGAATTTTTTGAGGTGATCTTACGAGGGATGGAGAGAGACCTGTAGAGAGCCTTTCTTGGTCTCCTCTCCAATTGGTGTGAAAAAGCCGTCTCAATTAAGAAATATCCAGTGTTCATTTTAATGGTGGGAATTGGGATCAAAGACAAAAATAATGGTCATACCCATTTTTTTACGATGTAAAACAATACTGATGATTCGAACTTAAATCTATTAGTCGAATGTATTAACAATTGAATTGTACTATATTATTATGGTTATACGCTTATTCGAAGCGTGTCGGTATAATTTCCCTTTAAAAAATGCTTAATGGAGTAATACTAGACCCCAAAGACTTGGTCATGCCGGCAAATAGAGTCTTCCATTATGTCACTACAAATGATCCTATCAAGTATCAATGATGCAAAACCAATGTAATCAGAATACTAGCAAAAAGAAGAAACAAATTTTTGATCATCCATAGCAATGTTCAATTTCCAGTTACATGATCAAGAACTTATGTTGTATCCATTTATGGCTGTCATCATCACTTCACTACTCTCACTGTCCCTTTTCACCAAATGGCTATTCAAGCCTTACAGCAACAATACACAACCACCATCGCCTCCAAAGCTACCCATACTGGGAAATCTTCACCAGCTCGGAATACTGATTCACCGTTCTCTGCAATCTTTAGGTACAGAATACGGGCCTATAATGCTTCTCCACTTTGGAAGCAAACCGGTATTTGTTCTTCAATCAGCCGATGCAGCAATGGAGATCATGAAAAAGCAAGACCTTGCTTTTGCAGATAAGCCTGATTCCAGTGTTACAAGGCGGCTTCTGTACGATGGCAAGGATATAAGTATCGCACCGTACGGTGAGTACTGGAGAAAATTGAAAAGCCTTTGTGTTCTCCAGCTCTTGAGTAACAGAAGGGTCCAATCTTTTGGGTTTATCAGGGAGGAAGAAACGGTTATTTTGATGGGAAAGATCAAGGCGTCCTGTTGTTCGCCTGTGAACTTGAGTGAAATGTTTATGTCATTAACTAATGACATGATATGCAGATCAACTTTTGGACGGAAGTATAGTGGAAGGGAAGATGGGAAGATGTTTTTGGGACTACTTGTGGAACTCATGCAACTGATTGGGACAATCAATATTGGAGATTTTATTCCGAGTCTTTGGTGGATCAATCGTCTGAATGGTTTTGATGCCAGGGTCGAAAAGGTAGCCAAGGACATCGACGTTTTCTTGGAACATGTGATTCAAGAGCATCTGGATTCCACTGGTGGTTCTGTTGCAGAGGGCGAAAGCAGAGATAATTTTCTGGACATTTTGCTAGAGATTTACACTGAGAAGACGACTGGTGGTTCTGTGGATCGAGAAAACATCAAGGCCATTATAATTGTGAGAACATTTCTTATATATAACATCTTTATTAGGCCATAACAGTACATGTATGATTTATCAATAGGAGTTTGCGGAGAGCTTTTTGTAATGTTTGCAATTATGATTTCTGGCTTCTGTTTGGGCTTAAATATAAGTTGAAGCAAAAACCAGAAGAAAGAAACTGATAGAATTATATCTCATCTAAAAGTTCGAACTTCTCCCGTAGAAACTAACGCCTGATGAATTCCTTTGTTCTTTGTTTACAGTGATCTCACATCCTTGTATTACTGCAGGATTTGATTCTTGGAGGAACAGATACAACGTCTGCAACACTTGAATGGGCGATGACAGAGCTCTTGTGCCATCCATCAGCAATGAATAAACTGCAAGAAGAAGTACGAGAAATCCTTGGAGACAAGCAGAGGATAACAGATGAAGATTTGGCAAAAATGCATTACCTAAAAGCTGTAGTGCAAGAAACTCTACGATGCCATACTCCAATTGCAGTTTTGGGCAGAATAGCAAGAGAAGACGTTAAAGTTATGGGATTTGAAATAGCAGCCAGGACCCTGATCTTGATTAATGCCTGGGCAATCGCTAGAGATCCTGCATACTGGGACGAACCTGAAAAGTTTAAGCCAGAAAGATTCTTGAATTCCTCGAAAGACTTCATGGGATTAGACTTTGAGTTCATTCCCTTTGGGGCTGGCAGAAGGCGTTGTCCTGGGATTGCATTTGCAACAGCTAGTGTCGAAAATGTTTTAGCGAATCTGTTCCACAAATTCAAATGGGATTTCCCAGAGGGCATCAATCAAGATGAGCTGGATGCGATAGAAGGCCCTGGCGTTACGCTTCACAGGAAGAACCCACTCTTCGCTGTAGCGACTCACTGTCATTTTTAATGCCAGAATTTCAGATGTTTAAAAAGAATCAAAGGGTGAACATAGTGTTCATCAGGATTGAATGGGGATTGATATGTTCATATAGATTTGAAGTGTGTTTTCTCTTCCTGTATGTGAATTCAATCAACCTGTGCATATAGAAACACCAAACATATGATAACAAAAGGAGTATTATAATCCAAATTCCAAAACCCGAAAGGTTTTATATATATGGGCATATCTCATATGACTCATCTACAGTCGATCCGCCTGCCGGAAACCACATTCGTCATTTCTTAATCACCCGCTTCGGGCGGGTGGCGGGCCCACCTGCCTATATATACTCCCTCCGTCTCGTTTGAAGTGAAATAATTTTCCGTTTTGTACGTTCCACCAAAGTGAAATAATTTTCCATTTATGAAAATAATTCCAAAATACAACTCATTTTCAACCACGCGTTATTGGGACCGCATATACTTTTCTATCTCAAATTCATTTTTAACCACATACTACATATTTTTCTTAAAAATCATGCATTTAAAATATGTTTCATTTCAAGTGGGACGGAAGGAGTACATTTTTACTTTTTATTATATAGTTAGATAGTATGTATAATATGGGCGAATTACACATCGTCCTTCAATAAACTCGCTAATTAAACTTTTATCCCTCAATTTTTAACAATAACATTATAGGACAGGTTTCATAAATCAATTACAAAGTCAAAATGTTGCCAAACAAATTCTTGATTTAAATCTATAAGCAATTTACATTTTTATCATTAATATTCAAATTATTATAAATTTGATCCAAATAATTTATATATACTAAATAAAATTATTTTCTATTTTCAAACTTACCAACAAAAATTGTAAATAACCCTCTTAAAAAATAATAAATATTTAAATATAAACGTTCATTATGCAATAACAAAAAAACAAAAAACATAAAGAAGATAAAAATAAACTCATATTTACGTACTCCATGAAAATAACATATATGGATACTATAATTGGGAGCTTTCTCGAGTGGAAGCTTTGAAGTATATAAATTATAAAGAAGAAATAAAGAAAATTGTAATACATATACTAAAATCAATTTGTTAATAATTTTAAGAATTATTTTAAAAGTTTTTGATATTTTTTCTTCATTCCCCACAAAACAAGATTACCACTGTATTAGTATATATATTTTAATATTTTTATTATTTTTCTGGAAGATTGCATTTAAAAATCATTTTATTTCATTTTTATAAATAATTCTATTTAATTTATTTTAATTCTAACGTTTAATAATTTGAAAATGTCAAAGGAAAGATAAGGAAACTAAAAATTAAACATAAGGGTCATGTTTGTTATACCGTTGGAACGGCCATCTCCCCACTCAAATCGAACATTTTGTACACAAAAATTTCAATTTTAATTGAAAAATGCCACTCAAATTCTATACCAATCAGTCCAAGGTCATGTTTGGGAAGCAAATTTAGAAAATAAAAAATGAATTAATATTTTATTGTTAAAATCATGGGGACTGATCTGTAACAGGTGGTTTATTGGGGAGAGCTGGCGTAATTTTCCCATATAATAAAATAAGAATTAATATGAGTATATGACATCATTTCAATTTCACACAATAGAGAAGAGCCGCTATCTTTCGTTCTTAACTCTTCTAATTTTTAAAAGTAGTCGTCATCTTTTTCACCCACTTATATTTATCTCGCTCGAATATATTATAGCATGTTTATTTTATACGTTTTACCTATTCGTCACATATCCATCGTAGTTTGATAAATTGTTCACCCATTTAATATTTTATCTATCCGATATAGATGAGTAGGTTGAATATTTGATAAAAAAAAACATTCGCACCCGCCAGGCCGCCACAGTACAAGTTAGAAAAGCTCAAGGCTACATTTGTCCATTTATTCCTCCCCCTTCTCATTTCCTTTCACATTTTCTTTCCTTCCGCTTTCCTTTGGTAATGTATTTTTCTACTACTATTATACTTTTAATATTGGTAAATTACATCAACGATTGTTGATTAAAGTAATAAGGAATTTGAGTTTACTTAAACAAAGTCTAGAGTTCGAACCTTATGAATATAAAAAATATCGCTGAAAGAGTCGTCCCTCAAAAAGGGTCCAACCGTGCTCGAGTGAATCAGTCGCATAAGCAGATATCAGTGAGAAATTTAAAAAAAAATTATAAAATCTAGGGAAAGAGCGGTTTTTCCATTAGATATGGAAATTTCATTTTCTGATGTAGGGTATGTCGAATTTTATTCAGTGTATGTGGGTTTTTACATACTGTATGTGAATTTTTATTGAGGATCGGTGGGTGTTTATTTAGGTTTGTGCATTTATACGTTGTTTGTGGATTTTTGTTCAGTGTCTTTGAATTTTTACGTACTGTCTGTGAGTTTTTACTTAGGGTCTGTGAATTTTTATTTAGGGTTTTTGAAATTTTACGTTGTCTGTGAGTTTTTATTTAGGGTTTGTGAGTTTTAATATAAAAAAATAAAATTTCTATATCAAATGAAAAAACCGCTCTTTTCCTAAACTATCTCAAAAAAATTTTAGTGAATTATGCTCCCTCCACCTTAATTCAACTTCCCACATTCCATTTCAGTACAACTTAATTTCAATCTCATCTCTTAAATACAAAATCTTTCCCATGATTTACTTTATTCACCCTATTTTTACTTTATCAATATATATATCTTCTTTTGAAACTTTTGTCCGGCCACGATAAATTGAGCATTCAACGGATGGTGTACATGAAACAAGAATAGTAATATGTAAACATATGGATTCAATAACAAAACACATTGTAAATACGATAAACTTTTCTTTATAAAAATGGAAAACACATAAACGATAAATTAAATTATAGTATCATTCAAACCTTTGATGACGTTGCCCTATATGATCGACCATCCACCCATACATGGCTATGCAAATTAAACAAAAACTGAAAATTGAAATATTAAACAGTAAAAAAAAATTCAATATTACTTCAAAGTTACGTCTCAAGTATTGAATTTTTTTTACTGTTTATTATTTCAATTTTCAATTTTTGTTTAATTTTATTTTAAATGATTAATGACATTCATCGATTGGGAACAACAAATTTAAGGGTGATCTGCGATCTATGATGGAGTAGATGGAGTGAAAGAACTCGAGGGCAATCCGCAATGGAGGAGGAGGGTGGTGCCGTGGTGGCTACCGCATAGAATCGCTTGGAGTTACGAAATGAAACCACTAATTTGCATCTTAGTAATGAAATCCTATTTTGGAAAGGGGATGGGATTTTGTATATATACGTATATAGTGACAACTCGACGAACTTTTGATCTGAGCTTTACAATATTAAAAGGTTTAAAATTTTAGAGAAGCTACAAAACAAGTCAAACTCGAGCTCAAAACTCATGAAATCGAGTTTTTTATGAGGCCATGCTGATCGAAAAAAGTTCAAATTGTTTTCATGCCTTGTATAAGTCTAGCTCCGATAAGGTTGAAGATTCATTAAAGTGGTCAACAACATTATAAGATTTATCAATCACATAAATAAATAATTGAAATCTCATTTATGAAATTATTAAAATATGTGATATTTATTTTGATGGTAACTTATTTACATACTAGTATTAACAAAGCAATTCATATTGCTGACCCCTATATAAGTTGGCCTTCATGAATGATTTTGAAGCATCATGATTTACACTTGAGTATAATCCTTAACACATCAATTCATCAGTTGCAATTACACCAAATCTACCCCCTCCCCTAACCAATCACAATGCATTTCAAGTTTCGAATCATTCTCAATCCTTGGAAATTCACATATGTCTACACATCTATCTGCCTCAAGAACTGGAAGTGTAAGTCCACCTTAAAGCACACACATTTTTTTTATACTTTTATAACAAATTATATTTAGATCTGTCAATTTTCATCATTTAATTTTGAGAACAAGCACAGCCCTAATCATGGTCTCCAATCAAGCTTTGTAACATTCCAATTGCCAGGTTTGCAAATTGCTACCCATTTTTGTTCTTTTGGAACTAGTCCGCCAATAAACACGCGGGAGAGGCTGATTCGAGTGTAGATTTGAAAATCTCAGAAACAAATAAAGCAACGAATATTGCAATTAAGGTAACTTTATTTACCGGGGTTGGTTATTTCCATGATTACAACGTATTTGAATGATTCGGAAAGTTCCTCATGTTGTATCTCCTTGGAAAAGTCGTAGTGTTGCAAGGTGCACAATTTGTTCCTTTGTATGGACCCAAGCTCTCAAAGTCAGCTCCATGAGAAATAATTTTAGCAAGCTATTGTGAATATATTTTCAAAAGATCCTGAGATGTTTACCATGGAGCTTGGCTTTGAGAGCACGGACGCATATAAAAGAAAACGAATAGCTTTCCTTGCAGCAGTATGACATTGCCTTCTTGTTACCACATGAGTAACACTTGGAGTTATACAAATACCTTGTGCTTATGAAAATCCAACTCCAGTAGATAATTTTAGCTTAAATTGCAATGTTCACTTCTTTATTTCTCACCAAAACTGCACTTACTTGTTCTCTCACAACATCACTCAGCTTTACAACAACATCATAATAGATCTTTGATGTATGTTATTTCACATTATGTTGCAGATAATGATCATTCGTGTTTATCGTGCAATCAACTTTACCGCGTATTAATTTACAATTACAATGAATTTATGATTATTTTTAAGTCGTTTGTAATTAATTCAATTACTTTTTTTTTGAGAATTCAATATACATTGCATGTTCTGTACATATTTCATTTAAATTACAATCAATAATAAATTAAACATAATACTCTAATCAGAGTATTAACACTCCATCACAAAGAAAATTTCACCACAAAACCCGACCTCATCACCACATGCTCGTAACTCCATCATCAATTACTATTGTTTACCATTCTTTCAGTATAATTTGACACCCATAGCTTCCAAGTTGAGGTGATAAAAAATTTAACAGAGCCTAAATATGTTATCGGAGATGGCAATTTTTTATATTAAATTTAGTCAGATGCATTACAAAATCACAAAGTATCAGTAGCAATATCAATCTAAGACTTGGTAGATTTACTCGATCTTACAAGCAGTAGCCAGTAATCCTCCTTAATTTGATACCAGGATAATTAAGGGTCATTATTGGCATTGTATCTTGTAAACAATAGTAACTGATTTTGATCTGAAAGCTTAAGATCGAAGCTTATGCACATATGAACATGAGGTAGGTTAGCTACTTTCAAAGATATACTTCCGCATACAAACAAGTAAACGGTTAAGCAGAGCGCTATTGTATTTTGTACATAGGTGTTAAAAGTATTTACAAACATCTTTGCACATTGATAATTATGTACATAATTTACTTTCAACTTCCAAGCATGTATTAGCTTTTCAATTGCGTACAAGAGCTGACTGCTTCCGCCTGCAATGCAACGAGAAAAGGTCATATAAGATCATTCCAAGTTCGTAACTACTACAAGAATAAGCTTTCGCCACTTTTAGTTCTAGACATGCAGAATATATACAAGACCAACAGCCCACAACTTCGAGACAAGCAAAATTAAGTTCATGGGTTTTTATCTAAGTTCCAAGATGAATCTCAAAATGAAGGCAATATGTATAATTTCACATAGATAAAAAGATTGGGCTAACCAGATATACGCACATAGAAGACATCATGACTGGAATAGGGTCACAGTTGCAATATAACCATTTTTCATCACCTGTCAAGTTGCATACAGGATTATGACAAACATCAACAGAATTAAGAAAAGGAACAGGGCATATGAAGTTTCAAATTGAGTCTTAGATAAAACGGTTCACCTCCAGGGCAATGTTAGGGTATCCATATACAAATGTAGATCCAAACGGATTGGACACAGAACCTTGGGTTTGGATAGCAGCTCGCCCGCTGTCCCCAAGAATTTCCTGCAGTCATTTAAATTCATGACTC
Source organism: Plantago elongata (assembly GCA_036897095.1). NCBI lineage: Eukaryota > Viridiplantae > Streptophyta > Magnoliopsida > Lamiales > Plantaginaceae > Plantago > Plantago elongata. The sequence goes on along the minus strand of JAYMSP010001614.1, from coordinate 7,699 downwards.
CCGCCACACAATATATGGACATACCATTAACCTTGAAATCTCAAAGTAAGTTACCTTAATCTGGTCCCACTTTGTGCTTGGTGTAATAGCACATTTAGAGGTATTAGTGTCCTGGTGAAACAATCCACCAACTGACAAGGTAATAGTTAGAAATTCAGAACATATTTTCTAAATTGCAATGAGGTATGAACTGGAGCAAACTTACAGTCTGAATTGCATATCACAAAGTTGCATTTCATGTAGGAGTTGAAATCTGCATGCCCAGGATAGTTCGTATGCAGTACAAACTTTTTAACTTTATGAGTCTACCAATACAGCAAAAACAGTATCAGAACCTCATAATTAGCAGTGATGTCAGATTGAAAATTATTAAGAAGGAATGAAGGATGACAACCTGCCCATCAAATAAAATGTCCAATCCACGGGTGAAATAGTTGTAGAAGTAATCACCACAGAGTGTGGTTCTTGGCTTCAGATCTGAAGCCGAATGGATGACCATTTGGTCCACCTGTACCAATCACCAACAAGAACCATACATTAACAACCAGACAGCCAACAAATTAATCAACCACAAAGACATTAACGTGACCAGTAATACTAATAAGATTTGAAAGAAGAGACCACTCTGGTCACACCTGTTTTTGATGAATTCCACAGGGGCGTCCCAACTCAGTCCATACATCCTACAGAAATAATGAGGCATATTTTAGCCTAATATATAAATTGAACACCAAATTTCTGTACTAAACAGCTGTAAAGAACGCTGTTCAACATACAATAGATTCCACAAGAGTGAAACAACAGGAACCGAATATCAAGACATAAGCTCAAATATCTATACCTGTGGTGATGCACCAAAGGGGATATGCTGACCTCCAACTGTGAACCACAATTCCTCTCCCAACTGAGCAATAACCATTACACATGAGTTTCATTCAGATACCCGGAGACAATACATATTCTTAACTTTGTTGAAACTTACCATGATTCAAAACCATTCAAATATATTACAGGATATATTATAAAGTATTTTAGATCTTATCTAAACTAAAGCATCACTGGTAGATGCATTATGAACTACAATGAAGTGAAAGCAATATCTCTACGAACTACCTAGTCCTACTTTCTCCAATCAAATGGAAAATAATACATTATAACAACCGGTACTTTCATCATGACAAATATACCTAGTAAACTTGGTACATACAGTCCAACTTCCCCTCTGGCCAGAAGATGAAACCAGATCCCATACCCACAGCCTGTCTGGCATAAAAGTACTTGGAGGCTATTCAAGTTTCAGTACAGAAGAACCAGGGGACTGATGATCACTCAGTCATCATAGAGACCCGACCAACCAACACAAAACTATAACCAGACATTCAAAGTTTTCATCTTTTACTGAGGATGACACCCTCAATAAACCAGGAGGTATGTCATCAGAAGATCATAATGAAACCCAGAGGTACATCCGTTTAATTTTATATTTATTAAAAGTTAACTTCGAAACAATAAATATATAATAATACTTGAGCATATGATCATACTAACAGTACAAATTACCATACCTTAACTTGAACCTCTTCCATGTAGAGGCTACCAACAGCCAAGGGAGGAACACATGCCTTGACCATTGACGATCCTACTCCAACTTTATCGGTAGAAGAATCATACACCGAGACACGACAGGTAACTGGAGTTGTTCCATCAGGAAACTCTAGGGGTAGTGCAGCTATAGAAAGGAAAAAAGTGAGTGGAGGATCATATCGTAATGCTCACATAACTAAGAATTTCATTTTAACCTTGGATCGACCATACCAAATATCATTATTTATATTTAAATATATACGTATGTATACCTCCTCTATTGTGACAGCAATCCGCATATTGTGACGGGATAGGAAAAGCAAAGGAAAGGCCCTGTTAATGCAGGAGTTAGTAACAAGAACTAATCCAATACAAATGAATAAATCATCATACCGGGTAACTCAAGGTGTACAGTCCCCGGCTTTGGTCATAACTTCCAGGATAAGTGGGCCCGAAAAGAGCATAAACGGCCACAAAAGTTGCTAAAGTCGTTGGTCCTCTGAAAATTAAATTAGTTTAAACAAACAATTTCACCAGGAAAAAAAAAGGGATAGAACAGTGACACTATGTCTTACCCGATTAATGAAGTTGCATACCGCATTTGAAGCCGTTTCACATCAAAAATTTCAATAAGTCGCAACCGCTGGTGCACAACCAAAATAAGATATTAAATACATGAGGCACAAATGTTCATAAAGTTATGCAAATTTGGAAATTATAAAAAAGGTACTGCAATTAAGAGACAAAACTATTGGATAAATTACCTGCGACCAAGGGTCAAACCTGAGATGGAATCCATGATCAGGGAAGCTAATAACAATGTCAAGCTTCAAAGGCTCCTATAAAATAAAGGGATAAGAAAGTAAGGTTCCAAGATGTTGTGATCCTTGGTCAAATTCATTGCAATTCCAAGAGCTCGATGAAGTCGGTATGATTAGTCACTTTCATTCAAACTTTTAAGAATAACACTCCAAAGCTCTGAAACATGGGCGTGATGCGAGAGGTGGCCATTTATAATTGGAATAACATATTAATAACAACAGAAGAAAAAAGACCTTTTGTTGGTTACATGCAAGTACAAATGTCAATGATAACGTATACCCTAATAATTATCTTTAAGCAAGTTGATACCCAATCTGTAATTGCAAGCTAATAAGGAATTGAAGTTAATACCCAATCTGTAATTGCAAGCTAATAAGGAATTGAAGTTAATACCCTATATGTTCCATGTGAAAAAATAAAGACTTGGAAGAGAAGGATGTTCTTGCATTCAATTTTCATATGAAGAAATAGGAGAAAAACATATATAGATAACTAATGCCAAACCAAATCCATGGACAGAGATGAGAAAGTGTACCCCCATCTCACTTGGAAACTAAAATTTAGCCATTGATAACTTAAGTCCATATTACAAGATATGGTAACTTCAATTTATAGTAAATTTATAGTAAAAAATGCAAATAACAACCCAATAGACTTGGACATTAGATGCACAGACACCATACCCTCACAAGTCAGACAGAGGACACAACTGTATGAAACTATCAACTTAAACTGCATCTGTATGAATATCAAACCAAGCCATACATACCTCATCATAATATTTGACTTGTACAGAATCATAGACACTTGGCTGCTGCTCTATTTGAGCAAAAGCTTCGCATATTGGCATTCCTGAAACATTATCCAAAGCCAAAACAAAAACATCAATACAATCTCATACATCACAAGAAGATCATTTATTTTTTAAGTTGATCATACAGAAAATATACATAAGCAACCTAAGTCATCTTTTGTCAGCATAATAATAGATAGAAGCAATTTAATTTTTCGAAAACCGACAGTCACCACTATTGATAAAAACCACGAAATCCCATTTCAAAAAGACTTGGATTTTGGAACAATAAAGTTTCCACCTTTCCTTGTTATCTTACAACATCAACTTAAGAAAAACAAATTCATACGAAGATGAAGATGAAGATAAGTAATCGAAAAATCACAGCTGAATTGAGCTACATCCAATGAGTAATCGGAAAAGGAAAAAAAACTACTAGAAACCGAGTCAATTAATCAACATAGAAACAATTAAACAAGGTAAAACAACAACCAAAAATGAACAAATTATTAAGATGATATTGATGAAAATAATTGAAAAGGCAAGAGTTTAACCGAGTGAAAAGGGACCAAGGCCCAGGCCAGGACGAAGGTCGAGAACAATAGAACCCATGGCAGTGCTCTCACATCTGCGACGAATTCGCTGCTGCATTTTTTTTTTATGGTATGTATGAAACAACTTTGTGATTCTGTAATCAAATTGAGATTGGATGGAATTGAATGATCGCTTGTTATACAATACAAGTATGATGAATCAAAGGGTATATTATTTTTCCGATCGATCATATATATTTTATTTTTTCTTCTTATATTTATTTTGCCGATCTGAGGATGCGTTAACGGTTGGATAGACTCCATCATTGGCAATTTGGCATTAGTCCCTTGACTTTGATGTTTCATTAATCCAAGTCACTTGTAGTAACTTTGGAGATTTGTTCCCTTCAATTTCAAACTTATCTCATTCAAATTAATTTTATTCAATTCAGTTCAACTCTATTTAATTATATTTTATATTACATTTCACTTTAATTTAGTTCTATTAAAAAAAAATTAATTGAAAATAACATACCCTAAATCTCCTAAGAGACGATATTATAGAGAGAGGAAAAAAAAAGAAACAAACGTACAGATATAACAAACATCAGGAATTTTACAAAAAATATCGGTGATATGCATATACATAAATTTATATGAAATACTTACTCATGAAACATGATTGATATTATTTAAAATAGTTTCGAGGCTATAAAAACAAACTCTGACAAACGATAACTAGTTGTGTTTGATTTTTTTGTTATTTGTCATGATTGTACGATAACGATTGGGGGAAATGTGCTTCGTTTATTGGAAATCAACAAGTGAAGAAAATCTATTCGACGGCCACTCTACCATTGGAATGTGGAATTCTTTATATCTTTAGGAAAACAAAACGACAAATTAAGAATCACATATAATCATTTGAGGTGATGTGTTTAACTTTTGACGAGTTCTGTAACTTGATCTATGTGAACTTTGTAGGGCTTTTCTATTTTCAGGTCAACTTCGTACCGACCTAAGTTTAGGGCACCGTTAGATAATCGCTGAGTACGATCTTATAAACAAAATAAAATTAATCACATCCTAATAGTAAATGTGAATGCACTAATATACCCCTTATCAAATATAACTAAATTTAATAATATGATTCTACTGTATTCTAACTCAACCCTTGATCATCATCAACTCATCGTCTTCGCCAGCGCACCGCCTCCCCAGTGACAGCATCCATTTCCCCAATTTCATCGTCTAAGAATCCTAGCTTTCTCCAATAGAATATCTAATTGATTCTTCTGTTAGCATATTCCTCTCCATCATCTAATAATCCATTTTTTGTTAGCTCTCTGAACTTGCTCGAGTAGCAATTAGCAAGTAGAGCAAATCATTAATCTACAATCTCCTTTTTCTTTCCTTTTTTTGTTTCTGAAATTCTTTTAGTTTTCTTAAATTCCGTATGCCTATGTCGAGGCTCACTGAATGCTCATGCCCTTTATGGGAAGCTTACAGTGGAAGAACAAATGGCAAGTCGGCTACCAGTGCTGGAGAGGAAGAAAATATACAGACTTTTCAACTTGGTGCCAGATCCACTATTTCTCAAATGGTTGGCTTTTAGAATTACGTGATTGATTGATTGATTAATGAAGAATTAGGGTTCTTCAGCCAGTGCTTCTCACAGCTTAAACGCTGATTTTCACAATTGTCATCAACATATGTGTCATTAACTAATTAATTATGTTGGATTTGTAATTAATTATCTATTTTGTCACTTGTAAAGGTGGTCACGTATGTAATTTTAGATAATTAAAATATCATATATATAGTTCATATAAAAATAATAGTTATATAATAAGGGCATTATAGCCCACCTATATTTTCTTAAGATATTTAATTATTAGAAAATTAAATAACACCATTTGCATCCAAAATTTTATAAATAAATGTCTTCGAACCAAAACGAACACATTAGATTGAATTAGTTATCACATGTCAGTCATCTAGAGAAGACCACCGACCTAAGAATAAAAAAATCCAACTTTATAATAACATTCATATAAGTTGTCATATTTCTATACACAGACATGAAAAAATGCATATTTTTAAACTAAAACAACCATAATATATAACACTAGGATAATCATTTATCTAGAACTTGATACTCCCTCCGTCCTACATAATTTCATATATTAGGTTGATGCGTAGTTTTACGTGAAAAGTTAAAGTAATTACAAAATATGAAGAAGGTGAAAAAAATGTATTTTTAGTGACAAAATGTGTAACTTATATGTAAAATTAATATTGTTTATTACTCTCTCCGCCCCATTCGTAATGAAAATAATTTGATTTTGCACGATTTTAAATAAAAAAATATGGTATTTGGTTAAGAATGAGCTTGTGATATAAAAGTATATGTGGGGCTCAATAATGTGTAGTTAAAAATGAGTTGTATATGTGTATGTTATTTTCATAAATGAAAAATTATTTTACTTTGGTGGAACGTTGAAAATGAAAAAATGTTTTAATTTTAGTGGGACGGATGAAGTATTTATTAGTTGTGGGATAGCTTCATTTTTCAGTAATATATGTAATTTTGTAGGACGGATACAAATCATAAATTTATAAAGTTTTACAAGAGGGGGGGTATTAGTGTATTACAAGGTTCTTATATACGGCATTTTGCTTTGTAGCTTGGTTGTCTTCGTCCTTGATCAGTATGGTTTCCATGCAGTGGCGAATTTAGAAGCAAAATTTATAAGGATCGAAATAGCATTGTATTCAATAAAAAAGTTATATATATTATGATATATATTTAATTTTAATATATTAAAAGATATTTTAAAATGCAAATATGAACATAGAATAGACAAATATAATATTATGGATGTAAATATGAACATAGAATAGACAAATATAAATGAAAAGAGTGAAAGAAAGTTAATAGAAGAGTCATCAATATAAATAGAAAAAAATAATGGAAATCAAATTACCCCAAGATAAGTTTGTAAGTGTAATTCATGATTAAAGGTATGAAATACTAAGGTGTAGGAGGACGGAAACGGATGGATTTTAACAAAATAGATAATCGAACCGCCTATGACGAGTACATTAAATAATTAATCACGACGGGTGGAATTTTCTTCCAACCGTTGCGGGTCGGTTGATTACTTGAAGCGGACGGTTTGGCGGTTTATTAACGCATCAAAATAATGACATATATGACGCGTTAAAGAAAAAGGCATTATATTTTATAACTTCTAAGTCCTCAATAAACTAACCCACAACAATAAGAGAAACATAACACAATCACAAGCTTTAATACAAGTAGTCTAAGTACATAATTAGAAGTAACTGAGTAATGAAAATCTATTACTATTAATTTAATATAATAAAATATATAAAATACATACTAGTAACATATACAAAGGGCGGCTCGCCACCCACCCGCTTAATGCGGGTTACAAATTTGTAATCCGCGGTCGATTTTTAACAAAAATTCTAATCGTCGTTAGCGGGTAGTTGACGGGCGGTTTGACGGGTGGAGCGCGCGGTTATATTTTATATACACCCCTATGAAATATTGATATAAGAATAAATAAAAATTATTATAAAAAATGTGTAATAGGAAGTGATGAAGGAAATCTTTACTATTCTAAAATAAAGGAGAACTATCCAAAGGTAGTTGTTACACCAATTAATTTAATTTTGACTAATTGAATTAATTTTGACTCTAAATTTTACATATAAAAAAATTTAAATAAAAAAATAAGAAGGTAGTTATACATCATCTCCCACTACTTCTATATATCATAATTATGCAAATTTAAATCTTTATTAATAACATATATAAAATATATATTATTTAATTTATAATTAATGAAATATAAGTATATTTAATTTTAACATAAGATACTTATTTCATTGTTTGGTATGTGAATTTTCTAGGTACAAATTTTACTAGTATAAATAA
>JAYMSP010001613.1:0-30389 GCA_036897095.1 Plantago elongata | reverse complement strand
GTGTTATTAGCAGTTTACTTGTTTTGCTTGACCATAAAATGTATCTTTGAGTAGGCATGTACCTTCTAATGTAAGCATAAGATATAAAAAGAGCTTCTAACATGAACAAAAACATTTTCAAAAGGGGTATAAAAAGTCCCAAAATCACCACAAACGTGATCCCAACGGCTAGTTTTTAGAAATTATTTCGAATCAATTACAGATTAGTCCCTGAATTTCATACTGTCAATTACAGTACCGTCCCTAACGGCTAGTTCCTACAAAATTCGTTTAAATCAATTACACCCAGGTCCAACCTTTATTTCCCTATACAATTTTCCTTCTCTTTAATTATCAAATTTCATTTCTCTTTTCTTTATTACAATCTTCCAAAAAAGCCACCTAGGACAAAGAAAATGCTGATGCTGGAGGGTTGGTCAACGACAGGGACCAATCTGTAATTGTTTGAGATCGATGGATGAAAGTGAAATACACGAATATTTAAGTGGTATGTTTTGTAATTCGCCCTAGTTTCTTGTTAGGCTAGTTTAGTGGTTCCTAAGTCGAAAACTTAAATGTCATTGTTCAGGCGGAGTCTATATTTTGTTGGAGGAAGTCTTAATTTACAATTTAAAAGTTGAATTTGTGTTATATTTTATGTTTGTTGCATAATGATATGAACTCTTTCTTAATTTTCTCAAAAATGAAAATTAAGTTGCGTAATATTAAAATTGTAATGAATTAAAATGGATAGAAATTACAGAAACGTAGGTTAATTTATAAGAAATCGAAGTCTTATGGTACCATCCGAGGGATCCGAGATCTCAATACATTCTTTTGCTACTATGATTCAGATTTCCACAAGAATTAACAGAGTTCATACATAACAAAAACTTGTATGATACAAGTTTTTCTATCTAAAGTGCAATTAATATAGAGTTAATTGCATAAGTCAGCAAAATCATGAGGACTCAATTGAAGGACTTGCAAAGTCAAGGATGTGCGCACAATTAGCAAACAGAAGCCTGATAGAGACTTGTACTTTGTATAATTCGATTTGTACATAATAATACCTAACTCATAAATAGAGTGGGTTAGACTAGAAATTAACTTAACTTTTTTATTTCTCTGTTTCATTTTCAATTTCCCTTCTCTGTTTCATTTTAACTGAGCAGATCACTGTTTAACATTAACTAAACAATAACATAGACAATCTTACGGATCGTACAGGCACAAAAGCTAAATAGACCATCTTCACAAGACAATTTTAAGAGGTTTCTACGCTTTACGGAGCCATAAAATCGCCTCTACCATACTGATCAAGCATGGTCCCTTGAAGGTTAGCCCGGTAAGGTTACCTTCACAGAACTGTTTAGACCCACAACCCAGTGTTAGTAACTATGCAATGGTTAGGTTCGAATGCGAATAGATAAAATTGATATAACAAATGGACTAAGCCCATCGAAAGACTACTAATTATACTAGTCAAGTACAAAAGCTAAGAATGTAATAGAATAAAGAGGTCGTCGGGTTCCACTAGAGAATTACTGCGTACAATCTAACGAATTCTTTTGGTCGAGCGCGATAGGAACATAAATGAGATAGATGCATTGATAGTACATAGTTGTAAATAATTAAGAGACGGGCAATTCTGTAACTCTTGGCATCATGTCCAATTTCGGTGTGGTTACTACTACCTGCAGCTGCAGTTTCCTCTTGTTAGAATTCAGTATGCTACTGTTATAATTTGTTGTAGTGGCCATGGCATTTGTCATGTCATCTTCATTAGTAGTACTTGTCATTTGTTCATCACATGATGACGACTTGTTAGTAGAAACACCACTTTTGATCTGGAGATGAGACTCAAGTTTGCTTAAATCCGAAAGTTTCACTGGTTTCAACAAGAATTTTGTTGCTCCACTCTCCAAACACCTGCAGTTGTCATAAATTCAGTTTCAATAATCTGTCGATAAAATCTTAAATCTAAAACAACATTTGTTATATTCAGATTACGTACATGTTAATTCTTGATGGAATATCCTCAGATGACATTACTACAACTGGAATGTCTTTCCATGTAGAATCCTGAACAATTAAACAATACAAGTATAAGGTAAGGTTAGCTACTTTGTAATGAAATATTAATTTACTGGTAAAATGAAAAGGAATTGAACAAGCTATAATATTTATAGTTGCAATTGAATCAATAATGTGGTAGCTACGAACCTTTACTCTTTTCAGCATATCATAACCACTTATTCCTGGCATGCTGTAATCGGTCATTATCATATTTACTACTACCTTTGATACCTGCTCCTGTACATTAATTAATTTACACCATATACATGTCAAATTTATGTTAATTAGAAGCTGGTAAAAGATGTATATTATCTTTATACTACGTGAAATCGAGAGCAACTATGCTAAATTCAGAGTAAATTTAGTTATATATCGATTCGAATAATGTACTCACCTGAGATATGATTGGTGAAGAAGCAGAAGAAGAATCACTAGGGCCATGTTCATCAATCTCTTGTTTATGAATACTCTTGTTGTTATTATCATCAAGCTGCAATCCCAGATACTCTAAAGCCTTATCTCCAGATTCCACACATGTAACTGCAACATATATATATATATCATGGACAGACAACAATTAAATGTCCGTTCTTGATCAAAATTTAATTATAGGAAGTGACAAAATACAAATACAAATTCATTGGAAGTACTTTCACAAGGCAAAAGAAAGAGAAAAACTAAGCTAAAGATAAGAAAAGTAGTACCTTGATATGAAGAGATGGTGAGGAGCCTCTCCAAGAGCTTTCTATCAATATGACTATCATCAACAACCAATATATGAAATGGTTGCTTCATTTCTACACCTTGCTCTTCCTCATCACTACTTCTGCAATTTGTATTCAAATCCATTTTGGAAAATAATAAATCAACCAGGATTTCTAGGAGAAGTTTCTAAGTTTTGAAGAAAGGGTATTGTATCTTGGTGTATATAGCTAGATTGGTGGTGTAGTTATATGCAGCTAGGTGGTTTATATGGAGTGGTTGAGAAGCAACATCTGAACGAATGAATAACCACATGTCTTGCATTGTTGATATTACTATTAATTATTATAATTAGTTGTTATTAATGTAACGATTCAAATAGTTCGATCTTTTAGACCGATATGATTACTGATATGCTGATATTAATATAATTTTTTCGTGCACTATATTTCACCCATGTACCGACCTTGTATTTTATTTTCACTCATATTTATTGATAAATTCTTGTAAAATTTTTTTACAATATAAGTAGCATTCTCAGTTTCACTTAAACTCCATCAAACTGAATAAAGTTTGATGGCATGCATCCAACTTTGATTTGTGAATATTATATACTCATTGAATTATACTCCCTAGGATCACTAGACTTTATTATTTTAATTTAAGAAATTATCAATTCTTATTTAATTCAATTTAAATTTATTTAATTATTTTAATATTAAATTTGATTAACATTAGTATCTATTACATGGAGACACCTTCACATAATTTATTACAATTAGAGATGATCTGCATTATAATATAATATTAACACATTTCTTGTTACGTTTTCATCATAATATTAGCATAGTACTTATTGAGTTATAACATTATATGAATACATATCGAATTTTTATATAATATTGAATTTTCGATTAGAATTTTTACTTACTTCCGATACAAATGGAAAAAAATGGTATTACTACTCTACCACATGATGATGCGTATCATATAAAGGGTGTGAGTGATCTTTCTCACTAGATTCTCTCATCACACTTATGGGGCCCTTATCGATCTCTTCCCTCTTTAAGTCCCATTTTCTTTTCTCCAAACTAAATAACTAATATTCACCTTGTCCCACGAAAAATAAACAATTTATCATTTTAAAACGTCCCATTAAAATAAAATAATTTTTTATTTATAAAAATAACTCCACAATACAACTTATTTTTAACTACACATTATTAGACTCATATATATTTTTCCATCTCAAATTCATTCTTAACCACATACTATATATTTTTCTTCAAAAACGTGTATATGAGTAATGTTTCGTGATAAACGGGAGTGAGGGAGTAGTATTTACCTACTTTAAATATTATAACAATGTTTCATATTATTATATTTGTGGATTTAATAGGTACCTACAAATCAATCAGTTGTCACTTGTCATCAACGATAATTAATCAAAGTGCATTTACATTTCAAACTTCAACGTACTCCATATGAAAATCTCCTCAAAAGAAAAATCAACAAATCAACGTTACATATATGAATCAATAAGTTGTAATGGATACCGAGTTCAAACCTTTAAATCAAAATTCTTGTATCATCTTGCATACTTCATGTGAAGAACTTCTTGATAGGTGATTGATCTTATTACCATGGAAGTTCAAACTTTAACTATTTCATCGCTCTTCTTCGAAATGTGCTCATCAGTTTAAATGAATATCCATCAATCATTTAATTACGTTATTTATCGATAATAAAATGGTTGTACCGTATTAAGTAGTATATATCTAGTGAATTAGTTTCTACAAATTAGGTGTAAGAAAAAAAATAAGTTGTTACTTCCTCCGTCTTATTAGAAGTGAAATAATCTTTCATTTTAAATGTTCTATTAAAGTAAAATAATTTTTTATTTATATAAATAACTTCACAATGCAACTCATTTTTTCAACCATACATTATTTGATCCACATATACTTTTCTATCTCAAATTCATTTTTAATCACATATTTTTATATTGCACATTTAAGATATATTTCATTTCAAATGAAATAGAGGGAGTATATAAATAGTAACATGTAGAAAATGAGGTCTCATCTCAAACACTCCGGGGCTGTTTGATATGGGATTAAAATCGGTCCATTTGACTTGATGAACAGTGATTTGACCTAAAATACACTTCAAATAATTCAATTTCAATTCTATTCCAACACAATTTCACCAAACTTCAACTAAATGTCCATTTAAATTATATAGAGATCACCACCTACTTTATTTAGGTATACATGTAAATTGTGCGACACGACGGAATCTAGGTGTGATCTGTGAATTTGTCCAAGTCTAGATTTTCACTCAACAAAGTAACCTGTAGAAGGGGTAGAAGACTTGGAACAATGGTTGACGGGGTAAAGAATCTTGAATTTGATTATTCATGTTAGAATTGTCAAGCCAAATCCAAAGGAAATCTTTCTGTCTTCAATATTACAGTCCCAATCTTGATTCGGTAGGTCCATACAGATAACATTATTAATGTGCGATTAACTACTATAACCACTCAATTAATTAACCATTTGTTTTATATCGATCCATCTATACCCCTTGTGATCTCCACATAATCCAGCCATTTCATGGCTTTCACTTTGACCTTTCTTTTTAGAGAGGAAAAATAATCAATTATTAACATCCTCATTAGACTTTTCAATTATATAGATCTCAATTTTTAACATGATTTTATATTCCAATGTTCAAATTTAGAAAGATCCATTATGCTACTTAAACTAATAATGTATATCTATCTTATCTCAAGATATATACACAGTTACACACTATATCAACTATGAATTAAGTGTTTTAGGACTAATCGCATCCGAAAACATAATGTATAAACTATTTATTGCTATATCGATCAGTATACGGATACCATCTTGATGTAATGATCAATTTGAGAGAAATTTCACACCATAGTCAATTAAGATTTACTAGTAAGTAAAATTGAACATGCATTAATCAACTGGTGGTCGATATTATAATTAGAATATATGAAAACTACGTCATAAATTGTAGTACTAAGCTTTTACGAATGGTTAAAACCTAGCTAAGACATGTTTACTCTTATCCATCAAAGTTCGATTAGGAAATTGAGGTTTTGGATGGGTCAATTGTCATACTTAATACGCCTCATCGATTGAGAATGTATAGGATAGTGATAAAATAATACCACACTCAAATAGTGAACCCGTGATCCTAACATGATCCATGCATCCAATATTTTCAACATGATTAGCTCCCTTAATTAACTAAAAATTTGATTAATTAACACCACCAATGATGAGATGTAAGGTTAAACATAGGCGTGAGAAACGATCGGTGCAAAAGTCTAAAATGGAATGTGACAAAATCTGGCATAATCAATCGATTAGTATAAAATGATGGAGACAAGAAATGATAAAGGAACATGGGCAGGGACCAGTAGCAAATATTTGACAAATCTATGATAGGTCTTTTTCCTCGATCATTTTACTGTGCAAATATTTTGTGGTCCCGTTACTTAGACATCTAAATCTCCGAGGATTAATAGATTGTCGCGAGTTTCGCGTGTATATAATAACAATATTTAAATACACAATGTTGTCGACGTACAGTACCAGACAGGGTAAATCAAATGTTTAAACATACTCTCTTCATCCCATTAAACTTTATATACAAAAGTTGTTGAGTAGTTTATGAAAATTAAAATAATAATAAAAAATAAAGAAGGTGGGAAAAATTATACTTTTAATGATAAAATGTGTAATTTTTATGTAAAGTTAAAATTATTTATTATTTATTGTGGTGGGGCAATTCTCTTTTTAGTAATGTATAAATTTTGTGGGATGGCTAAAAAATAATAAATATATAAAGTTTGTTGGGATTAAGAAATTACTTCGATATTGTGAATTTGAGCAAATTTGGAAGATAACAAAGTAACAAAAATAAAAAAATGTCTGATAAACATTAGAGTGACAACTGAAAATTAGAAGATTTTATTTTTTGTTAAATGTATAATTAGATTAGTACTCCTATCTAGCTATATATATATATATATATATATATATATATATATATGAATGGAAAGAGGTATGGAAAATATTCTTTCATGGTATCAGAGCCATGTAAGTCTCCTCCAATCAACATTGGTCCTGTTTCACCTCTTTTCTCTCAATGAATATTGTGAAAAAAAGACAATTTTCGTATAGCTTGACAACACAACGGTCCGAAGAAAACGGAATTTCCCGGGGATTCAACTGTTGGATCATCACAAAATTTTAACGTCAGCAAGATAACTCGTGGATTTACAATCTGGGCAGTGGAAATCGGAATAAATCAGGTTTAATAGGTTAAATTGCGTTCTCAGTTAACCAACAAATTGCTGAAAATTATGATCCGATTTCATATATGATATCTCGCCAGGTAATCTCTATCTTTTCCCTCACTATAATCAATGTGATTGTCCTTGCCTATATATCTTTTGTATATTTTCTCCCCTTTATCTTCCGTTGCAGAACTCTACATACATAACCTCACGTTCGATATATTCACGTATATACAAAACCTCACGTTCGAACACAGAAGGGGAACTACAACGTGGATTGTTAGATCAGAGGAGAAGTTCGATAGATTGAAGAGAACTGTTCGAACACGGGAGGAGATCGACAACAGTGGACTGTTCGATCAGAGGAGAACTCGAAAGAGGTATACGAACGTGAGGTTCTGTATATACGTGAATATATCGAATATGAGGTTCTGTATATGTGAGTTATGCAACAGAAGATAAAGGGGAGAAAAGATAAAAAAGAGATATAGGTAAGGACAATCACATTGATTACAGTGGGGAAAAAGATGAGAGATTACCTGGCGAAGATATCATACAAGATCGGATCATAATTTTCAGCAATATGTTTCTTAACTGGGAACACAGTTTGACCTATTAAATCCGATTTGATTCCGATCTCCACCGTCCAGATTATAGTTCCACGAGTTATCTTGATGCTGTCAAAATTCCGTGACGATCCAACTGTTGAACCCCCGAGATACTCCGTTTTTCTCGGACTGCGCTGTGTTGTCAAGCTATACGAAAATTGTTTTTTCTTCACATAATTCATTGAGGGGAAAGAGGATAGAAAAGACCAATGCTCGTTGGAGACTTACATGGCTCTGATACCATGAAAGAATATTATCCCTACCTCTTCTTATTCATCAATCTCATATATAATAAGGAATACTAATTTTACTAATACTTCTAAGTACTAACATTAAAGAGTTTTAATTTAATTATACTTCTAACATTTTTCATAAAGATATTATTAACAATATAGTCGTTTGTCTTTAAATATCGACATTCTATAACATGGAACGGTTTCTACGTTATTTATGAGATAACAAATATATAACATTATGTAAAATTTACAAAGTGAAATTTGTAATCTGGTTTAACCAAGCAATCACACTATTTGACTAGCATACAAATAAGCATGAGCACTGCAAGTTTTATTTAACGTTTCAAAACTTCAAGTCGAGTTTAGGGAATTTAAGAGGTTGAGACGTTATTCGTAATAATTTGTGCACGTTTACTATCATGATTCATCAATGAAACCTCAAAGAGTTAATCGTTCTCATTTTGAAACAAATTTAAAATAATCAACTATCTGGAAGTGTACGCATAATAAAAGTATAAAATCAACATATCACTAAAAAAGCTATTTTTCAGTAACACATCTAATTAAAGGATCTTGACTAGGGACGGAGTGGCATGGCATTTAAATGGGGATTTTGGTGAAATTGTGTTTGAAATAAAATTGAAATGGAGGTATTTAAAGAGTATTTTAGGTCAAATCACTGTTTATCGAGCCAAATGGGAGTATTTAAATGCCAGCCTAATCCGCCCATAAATAATAAAATAAATTACATAATGTGACCTAGTGTGATATTTCCTGTTTTAGCCCATGAAGAATAGTGAAATAACTGTTCCGTACCCCAGTACAATATATATTCTTGTCTGCCACGTGTCTAGTTCTCCATGTTAAAGGCTCCCATACTTGGCCGACAACAGGATTTCCGTGCCATGCAAATTTGTACCCGTAGTGTCACCTTTAGATTATGTGTTTGTTTGTATTCTATTTAAGAAATAGGCATTTTATTCCATAAATTTTTGGCTCAGCTCGGCTCTCGGATCATTAAGGGGCTGATTGGAATAGCATTCAAATATCCATTTAAATGCTACTTGGAAATTTTATGTTTATTATGATATTTAAATATCGAAGATTGAAATGGTTTTACAATAATAACATTTTTCTCTACCTATATAACAAACCTATAATACCTTATCCAATTACAATTCTATACCAAAACAATTTTACCAATCCCACTACAATTTCAATTCAGCATTTAAATCGGAGCATTTAAGTCGCATACCAATCAGCCCCTAAAATTCACTCGTTCAATATAATACAGTACTGGATTTAAACTTTATATAATTTATATAATATTTTATGAACTGTTCTAATAAGTTTTGTATGTATGTGATTTGTCTCCTTAAAGTTTAAAATCGTTGCAACTTGAACATCCTAAAATGGATTATGTATAAACTTCAAAAGGTTTATTATGCTCCACCTGCAAGAATTTTTTTATATTTTATGATCCATATTAATATTTTTACTTAATTATCTAGTCATTTATTAAAATTTATAAAGTTATTCTTATTAACTAGGACTCAACCAAATGGATGAAAGAGTCCTAGTCTAACTCAAATATGGATCATGTCCTAATCTTTAAATAAAAACGTCTGTTACAACCATCGGTACAACTTCATATATAAACGTAATAGGATTCAAAAACTCATATTCCACCAGTACTTATAGTGTTTGTTTTGCAGGTATTATGAATTTATTATAGCGGCAATACTGTAGCAGCATCTTCACCAGATTAAGTTTTGCATAACTTGGAACATTTTTGAAGGTAGGTCTTGATTTACAGTAATCATTTTCATGACTTGTACGTTATACTTTAACTTAAATAATCGATTAAGTCATATCAAAATGAGTACCATTACATAAATTTTAATTCACCAATAAATATCTATGCTTGATGTTGTGATGCTTACGCCTATGAGACGAGCCAGAGCATCTCATATGGTTTGAGTTTTCACAATAAAATGATTATCTTTATTTTCGTGAGTAGCCAAAGCACCTCGATAGATATTGATAGTCCATCTTAAACTTCATATAGTTATAAGCATATGGTATTTTGATCATGTACGGTTAACTCATAAAGGAAGTCAAGATACTTGAAGTCGTGATTGTTTGTTGGTGTGTAGGACGAGCCAAAACATCTTGGACATTTGATACGCAAATCACATTAGGTTAATTATCTCATAGTTTAGGACGAGCCAAAGCATCATATATTATTGATAATCTTGGTTGTGACTTCTTATGGTTATAAGTGTCTTACATTGTGATTAATCATGGTATTGGTAGCCCGTACTCAAAGGGAAATCATCCGTTTTGTGGTTAAATCAGAATAAGATGGTATATTTTTGGTTTGGGTTATGTAGTTTTTTCCTTTGCCCAAAGATAAGGACAGTTTCATAGTGCAAACTGGGTTATCCTAGTCTTATTATAAAGTACATGATAATTTTAATTCATCATGCAGTTTCAGTCACAATTACCATAAATAAATTAATGTTGGTTGATTTATTTCCATAACATTAAGGTTAATTTTTTTGATTTTATGCAGCATTAGATTTTTCTCACTACTTTATTTAGCTTAGTATATGTTCCAGTACATAAGGGTTATATTCTCACTATGACATGTAAACTTCTATGGAGTATAAAAAGAACTTTAGCAAGCATTATTAAGTAAGACTATTATTTATCTAATAATAACACTAAAGATGCGTTATAGTATATTATATAATTAGATATTTAAAGGGTAAGATAGCTCGGTTGTTGATAAATTTACTTGCGGGAAGTTTTATAGTCATGAAAAGTCATTATATCTCTCGATTATGTTTAAAGTTCTCACGAAACTCATGAGGACATGTGGTGAGTTAAATTAACTAATACTATGTGTTTGAGGACAAAGAGAGATTAACGATTTATAAAGAATGACAATAGTTGTGCTAAAGTGACAGGAACACAATGCCATTGAATATGACAATAAAGCTTGTGTCCCTTTTATTGTAAAAATTAATAGCACTAGATGTACATTGTCATATTTAGTTGACTATATATTTAGTTACTCCATTTTATTTTGCCATATTTGTTAAATGTCCTCTTAATAAGTTATAGATGGATTTGAGTTTTAACCAATCAATTATGTAAATAATATGCAAGTATTCTCGAAATATAGAAGTCAATAGCAAGTGACAATTATCTCATTTTATTTGATAAGTTCACTTATATGACTATATAGATTTGAGAATTAGTTATCCTTGTATATTGTTATTCCACGATATTATGAACATGTTGACACATAGCTCTTACATTGTGATATATGACATTGTAGTAAACGTATCATAAGGTGTAATTAAGTTGTCAGTTAAAATTTCAAATTACACCGACCCTTCGTATTCATTGGACTGCATAAGGGAAAGTAGACCAATGAATTTAATATTAATGTCACATAGAGCTCAAGTAAATTACAAGTTCAATAAATTTGCATTATTTTCATACTTACTTTTGTTATATGGTCATGAAGTATTTATCTCTTTCAGTTGATCAATAATATCTTTAGCATATCTATTTTAAGGTTTATTGTGATATCAACCTTAAACCTATAAAGTTAAAAATAAAATTTTATGCTGGAAAAGTTACAAGCTTTTAGTAATATAATTTGACCACACCGATGATTTTGAGTTATCATTTAATTTGTGGAGTTAATGTGAGAAACATCATGATATTGTTTATATGTGTATATTTGTACTATTTAGACCAATAGACAAGATTCATGTTCAAGTTATTACTGCATTTTATATGTTGTCCTATTGAGGTGAGATTTAACAATTTCACGTGAAGTAGTTGGACACGAGAAGTAGTAATGTTTCTTCATTATCGTCCCACTTCATTCCACCAATTTATTTTGTCCATATAATTACTTTCTGCAATTGTTACATGACCTTCTTGAAGTCGTTGAACCTAGTGGGAGTGTTTGTTCTCATTAAGTGCAAAAGAGAAAAACGCCTGAGCATATTGAAATTTTATTCTTTTTAAGTACAGATAAATATTAATATTTATTTGGTAGCTCTCAGATAAAGGTTCGGGTATTTCCTACTCCTATCCATTATTTAAAGGATAGTTAGGACTTAGGACTATAGTAGCCATCGAGATAAGTGAATTTAATTAACTGAATTTAGTGTTTTATTGTCCAAATTTCATTCTGGACATGAAGAAAACTTTACTTCATATCACTCTTTTATTTTTGCACCATGAATTATATACTTTAAGTTGTTCATGGTCTAAGTGGCTCATATAGTTTTGTAGTCACAAAGACGAGTGATAATATAGATTTTCTTGATTAAAAAAAATATGAAAGTTTGCTTAAGTGTTCTATATAAAGTGTATTATATTATAAAGTTTTGATAAGTAGAATAGTAATTATTGAAGTATATACATGTGTAATTTTTATCTTCCTTTGATGGTATGCCAAAGTTTTTTTTTTTTTTTTTTTGAATGTCTTTAATCATTCAGCTTATGTTAAGGACTTCTAATTACTTTAGTACATCTTAAAGACAATGGGAGCAAAATTTATGTGGAAGCTAAAGTTGAGAAGTTGAATTAGTGCCACTAATATCATTTTTCAGTTGTCTTAACGATACTAAGATATATTTGAAACATATTATGTAGAAGTTATATAACTACATATGTATAACTTTTGCATTGTACAATTTTATTACATTTGTTATTAAATTTTTTCTTAACATATATGTTAATTTGTTAACGAAATTATAAGGTCGATATTATAAGAACTCTTACTTGAGTTATGTTGATGCTGCAATTTGTTGTCAGTTTAATAATATAAGTGAACCAAGAATTATTGTTGACTTGCAAAGTAGGACTTACAGTGAGCTATTATATGGGAATTGCATTTGCCAATTGAATATATATGATATCACTTTATTTTCTAGTCTACCATTTTGGGCAAATGTTAATTTGTTATGGATCAATTACACAAACATTCAGTTTAGATTTTTTTTTTTTCCCTAAAGGTCTCAAGTTTATTGTTCAATCCTTTAAGGAAACCACTAAAGAATTCTACAAATACTGCTCTTAAGTGTTTTCTCCAAGAACAATCCTGCAATAGTAGAATTTTATATATCGACGTAAAGTGCCTCATATTAATAAGAGCATTAAGACATTGAGGTATCCATAAAGTTATAAGTATTGCTACAGCTCATGATTGTTTCTTACCGGTACTTTAATTTTACAATCAGAGATATTTTATACTTATAATTCGTATAAGTTGCTCTTTGGTCTATATACATATAGTGAATAAAGTCTAAATTGAAGTTTAATCTTGGAGTTATATTTGAGCATACTAAAGTTTATCCGTTGGGATAATATAAAGTTGTACCCGAATGAATACGTATTCATAATTCATTCATAAAGATAAGATGCTCATTTAGCAATGTTTTCAAGATGATTGTGCATGTGATCATTGAAGGGATGATTTATGAACTTTGAAATTAATCGCTATGGTTCTTTCATAATTATTCTTAAAATAGTGGGAGTGTTGTGAACATCATTAGAAATAAATATTTTTTGTCACATTCAGTTTGCTAGACATTGATAAGTTTTATGGCACAAAGTTGGAGAATGTTAGAATTTTCCTATATTTTGTGGTTCACATTAACACGTATTATTTAGTTTAATTATCTAATGATTTATTTCTATTAGAATTCTCGAAGTTATTCTTATCAACTAGGACTCAATCCTGATGGATTGAAGAGTCCTTGTCTAACTTAAAATATAGGCCATATTCTAGCCTTTAAATAAAGCATCTGTTACAACCATCGATACTTCTTCATACAGAAAGGTAATAGGAATCAAAAATTCATATTTTACCACTACTCTTGCGATGTTTGTTTTGCAGGTATTATAAATTTATTGTAGTAGGAATACTATATCAACATCTTCACTAGATTAAGTTTTGTATAACTTGGAACGTGTTTGGAGGTAGGTCCTGATTTACAATTTTTCTCATACTATTACTTTACTCCCTCCGTCACAGTAAACTTCATACATTTGTGATCTTTAGCCGACCCATCAAACTTCATTCATTACTAAAAAAGGAAGTTACCCCACCACTAATAAATAATAAACAATCTCAATTTTACACAAAAATCATACATTTTGCCATTAAAAGTACACTTTTCTCCATCTTCTTAATTATTTATTATTACTTTAATTTTTCACATAAAATTATGCATCAATCTTAATGTATGAAGTTTGATGGGACGGATAAAGATCACGAATGTACGAGCACACCTACAAACTACATGGTCCACTTCTCCCAAAAGTGCAAGTTGTAGGAGCAATAATAACATTTTCTTTTGTGTCACTAAAAAAAATGTGAACTTAGAGAATTAAGGGTCTGCAGTTTGCGAAGTCTTTGTATAAATAATTTAATCAACAAATGCTTATTTAATCATGTAATTTCAAAGCAAGGTCTTCCATGATTCGAAATCACTTCTTTTGTTTGGATTTGGATATATAATATTGACTCTTAGGACCAAAAATGGCCCATATCAACCATACTTTATCAATTTTACCATCTCTTTACCAACTTGTAGCATGGATTTTCTCAACTCACAAATCCTTGCATGTAATCGAAGTCATCTAACGAATCAAACTCGTATCTCCCAAGAAAGAAAAGTAACCACCTCAGTAGTTGCCTTTCTATCACATCGACATACAAATTCCTAGGTATCCAAGTTGATTAATGATTATTTAAAATTTTATGGTTTATTATTAATTAACAGTTCCGAGGGAGATTTGATGTTGGTTTGGCGTGGTAATTGAGCGGTCAGCACCCAATTCAACTCCTAATTTTTTATATAAAAAATATAATTTTAATTTGGACAAGTCCATCAAATTATATTTTAAACCGTCACTCCTAATTTTTTATATAAAAAATATAATTTTAATTTGGACAAGTCCATCAAATTATATTTTAAACCGTCTATTGATTTGAAATATAATACATTGGATCCTAGGCACTAAACTCAAAAGCTCCTAATTTTAAATAAAAGAGAGGTAAAAGTGGTTTTCCACAAGTGGTACGACCTTTATTATATGGTCCAACCGTGAAGTACTAAAACAGACTGATTAAACAACAAAGGGAAATCCTTCCTAACCAAAGTTGGCTCCAACGTTATAAATCTAGCCCATGAGGTCCGACCTCAAATATCCAATAGACTTACATACTACTTATGAGGACCGACCTTAGGAAATTCGATCGTTAGAACCCCCTACCCATCATATCATGGTCTATATTTGTTATAAGCAAGTCAATGTTTGTCACCCTAACATGATGCTAACTTCAAACACAAGTGTCATGGTTTGATTGGGTATCATCATCGAGCCTAGGAGTCTATGATATTGGTCTCACCCTCGGGCCTCCGAGACACTAAATAGGGCTCATCCAAAATTGGTAACTCTTCTCAAATTTTAACTCTCATATAAACTATTTGAACGGCAACACTATAATAATACATGATTTGTTGAGTTATACATTATTTTTAACACAAGACTTTGTGACTTACAATATTATATTTATTCGGATCGGATCTCGTATCGTAATAATTTGTCCCAAGAGGTCTTTGGCTAGAATTTCTTCCACCAAGACTATGTTTACCACTACTAATTATATTTTTAGCTATATTTTCAGTTAGTTTAGCTAAGGAGGCTTAAATATGAGCTGAAAGTTGGGCCTATTAAATGTAGTGAGCCCAATAAATGGCTATTAGAAACTATGTAGGCCTGATAGTTTGTTAACAGTGTAACTGGCTTGCTTGATGTTTGGGTCTATTCCCGTCACCTAGTGATCGACCAATAAATTATATTTTCTCCATCAATCTCACCTTTTCCCCTTTATGTAATTATTATTTGGTTCGCAAAATTTATATCCTCGAATATTCCCCGTCAAATAGTACTAATTTACCGACTGTCTTTCTGAAAGTATATTTAATGGAATATGAATAAATACAATCTATTCATATATTAACATCGGATAGAATTAAGTTTGATTCAAAAAATTAATAATTACTGAAAAAAGTATCAGGAGGAGAAAATATTTTGGTTACACTACAACGTTGCTATGCCAAATTAAGTACTCCAGTATGCTACAATCCAATTTGAATATACCATAACACCCGAACAAATTGAGGTACGATTTCTAATTTTTCGTCGAATTGATTAATTTTAACGATTAACTGAGTTGACTTCGGTGAATTTTTTTACCCTTGACACGTGTCACTCCTAGATTAAATCTTTACATTTATTTTTATAAAAATCAAATTTTACGTATCAAACTGTATATGCACGTCGGATTCCCTGTGTTTTATTATTATGTACATCAAATTCGTTTTTTGTTTTTATATTTGAATTCATTTGAATTTATAAATTATGTGTTTTATTATTTATATTTTATACAAAAAATTGATCTTCTTAAAATTAAATTTTCAAATTTCATTTGGGAGTGACACGTGCCAAGGGACAAAAAAATCGTCGAAGTCAACTCAGTCAACAGTTGAAATTAGTCAATTGGCCAAAAAATTAAAAATTGTACCTCAATGTGTTCGGGTGTTGTTATAGTGTATGCAAATTGGACAGTATCAAGCTGGAGTATCTAAATGACATAGCAACATTGTAGTGTACCTAAAATATTTTTTTCATCACCTTGTGACTATCCAATTTTGGTACCTTATATTTTTCATCAGTCCAATTTAACACTCCGTCGATTAAATTTGAGCTAAATGTGCATTAGCGTGAATTAACATATTTTTCATCAAAATGTCGCGTGAATAACACAAACTTTGAATTAAAATTAGTATAAAAAATAAAATAAATTTTAATATAAACAATAAACATAAACTTAAATATATAAAAAAAAATCATCAAAGCCTAATAATATAAATCTATTTTATAAAACAAAACTCACCCCCCATTATTTCCAAACTATTCCAATAACCTTAGTTGACTTCTTCCACGCTAGATTATCTGTGAAATCGCTTAACTTTGGGTGGAGGGAGGTTGATTAGGGTTCTTGGAATAATTGGGGAAGAATTGATGTGTGGTTTTTATTCTATAAAAGTGGATTATATTAGTGTATAACGATTTTTTTTATTGAATGTTATGTTTAATTTTCAGATTAAAATTGATTTTTATTAACTTTTTATTCAAACTGTATATTAACGGAAAAAGTGTTAATTCACACTAACTCGTACTAGTTAGGTCAAAATTAACGATTTATTCAATTTTGACCGAAGTAGTACTCAAATTGGTTAACTGGAAATTATAAGTACCAAAAAATCGGATTGTCACAAAATATGGTATATTTTTCTGTAATGACACGACTTAAGGTACTTTTTTTTGGACTTTCTTCTGCAAAATTAACGGTCCCGTTAAATTTGATTGATGGAGTACCTAAATTGGACAAAAGATAAACATAATGTATTAAAATTGGACGGTTATAAAATAATGTACCTTTTTTGATAATGACACAACTTAAAGTATTTTTTTTTTGGATTTTATCCGGTATAAAAATGTTAAAGAATAGACCATTCAAACATGGGATTTTTTTTACCAATTAACACACTCTTGCTGTACTACTACCATTTAAAAAAACCAGGAAATGCAAGCTTACCTAATAGCTACCTTCAATTACCGAATAAGCAATAGCATGTAGTGGGGTGTGACGGGAAGATTGTAGACTTGAAGTAGTCAGTAGAAAACAAAAAAAGAGACCAAGCCCCACAAACCATGCCCAACATACACTGCCTCACAAACCAGCCCAACAGCCATGCGTACCGCCCAACAGACCATGCCCAACATGCAAGCCCAACCGGCAAGCCCAACATATAATTCGGCCCCAACACAGCCCAACCAAGTCATGCAAACCATGCCCAACCTAAACGATGACGCATTATTTTAATTACAAATCAAATAAAAATATAAATAAGTCAAAGCCGTATATACATTTATATATTTCAAGAATTATAAATAATTGTTTACTAAATTATTTTCATTTTATCATTTTCGACGTTACGTTTAAAACTTTTAATTGTATTATATTAAAATTCACTATTTCAATTATTAATATTGTAATTACTCTCTTATATATTTTATTCATTTTCTTTCTTATTTTTTTATATGCATTTATTATTTTATCTAGATAAATTCTTTTTAACTCGAAATTTGTAAAAACATAAGTTGGGTATGGTTTTTAGCGTATTAGAGGTACAAATAAAGGGAATGATAAGGAATATAACAATCTTGTATAGTTGCACCACAAGTCCCTAAAGCTAGTAAATATATAGATGTGACATGACATGACCAATAGTGAGACACCAGATGAAGCTATATTGGAAATTTCATTCTGAAATAAGTATTATCTTTTAGTTAAAATTAAATTTTTTTATATAAAATATTTATTTTGAATGGAAAATGACCGCTTCATCGATATGACAAATAGAACCATAGAACCTTGATAAGGCTTCACAAATGTGTTTACTTGGTGCACTTAATTGGGGTGAAAGGCACCAAACCAAACCAAACATCACTTTGATAGCCTAATTATAATTAAAGTCGCGTCAGAGAAATATAGAATAAAACGCTTTCTTGTTCAAAGCTTCGTCTTCTGTAAATTTTCACGTGTCGAGCAAAATCTGTAAACCCAATCCACCAAACCACCTTCTTAGCTTTCTCTGCTTCTCTCCAGATAAGAGCCTTCATTCATACACTGTTCAAGCACACAATCGAAAGGTGACTTTTTTTCTGTTCTATTATGCTTTTTCAGTCTCTACAAAATCATGTCTTTTTTTGGAATGGTTGACTGAAATTTGCTCAATTTATCTGTCCTTTTCCATTGATCCTTTACGTTCGACTCTATTCAACGTATGCCATTGAACTCGGTTATCATTTTCCATAGTTGACTTAGCTGATTTTGACTGCTTATGATGTTGATGCTCTCATTTTCTTGATACTGAAACACACAAGTTTATAGCTTGGATAATCATGTTCTTGGTCCTTATGTTTTGTCATTTTGATTCAATTAATGCAAATCATCTTAAAGATGCAATATTTTTATGTTTCTTATGAATCCCAAAAGCTAAATTGGGCATGTGAGTGTTTGAACTTTGCTATCCCTTAATGTTTTGTTGGTTTTTTTCCTTTCAAATGAAGGTATTCAGATCATAGGAGAGAGAGTATGGCTTCATTGATGATCAATTCGATAAATGGGTGTGGAAGTGGAGTAATGAAAATAGACTATTCAGGTTTGAGGCTGTTAGAGCTGAAACAAAATGTACTATGTGTGAGGCCTCAGTTGAAGAAAATCGGGCCGCTCCGAGTAATTGCGCAAGGTAATGGGCCTGTTAAGATGGGAAGGACTGATGCAGAGTGTGAGGCAGCTGTGGTTGCTGGTGATATTCCGGATGCGCCTCCTGTACCGCAGAAGCCAGCTGCCCCAGCTGGCACACCAGTTGTGTCGTCGCTTGTAAGTGTCATTTGGAAATATTACTGAGTTAAAAGTTTGTTCGCTTTCATATTTTGATGAGATAGGAGTTCATTTTAGAATGGAACCAATAGTCCCTAGAGTTTATTAGTTTGGTAGATAGATGAAATCTTTCAATCGTAAGATTTGTTCTAGTAAAAGATTGTGTGGTTAGTTTAACGATGAGAGGTGAATGCATGTCGCATGATGTGGCTATTGGATATGATAAGGCAATTCATAGTCTCAATGTACTTAGACAAAATTAGCAAAGGCTACATTAGTTAGTAAAATTGAACGCTCACCACTTTGTAGTTATTAAATGAAAGATGTGTAGTTTTAAATACGGAATGTACTGAGAGTTTGATTAAACAATGTCATCTGAGTGGCTGTAATACGGTGATAACTGGCAGAGAAATGCAGTTTCTAATAATGTTGATATACAATAAGAAGAAGATTTCATGAATCTCCTTTTTGGAGGAACTAGGAAATACAAGCTCTCTTTGGGGTCACTGATCATAAGATAGTGTTTGTTCCAGTGTTGCTAATATTACTTGTACACATATGCTTTCATATGATTTTTGAGGATGAGTTCAAACCATTCTTTTGTTAGTATTTCTTGATTGTTAGTGATGAGACTAAACGGAAAGGTGCAATGTCATAAGCTCGTGATGTTATATGTTAAGGTACTTTGACTCAAGGTTCAGGCGGAAATCATACACCCAGTTGCTGAA
Source organism: Plantago elongata (assembly GCA_036897095.1). Lineage (NCBI taxonomy): Eukaryota > Viridiplantae > Streptophyta > Magnoliopsida > Lamiales > Plantaginaceae > Plantago > Plantago elongata. The sequence goes on along the minus strand of JAYMSP010001613.1, from coordinate 10,164 downwards.
AAGAGAGTTTATGTTGTAGATTTACTTCAGCTGCAGACTAGAAGACAATTTTTATTCTGTGGGGAATGATTATGAAAAAGAAATAGTCGTGTTTTTCTCAAGACTAATAGCTATATGTTGCTGTTTCGGCAATTAGCTAGCTTCTTGCTGCTGAATTTGTTTAGTCGGCAGAAATATGTAGTTGGGAACTTGGGATTAGCTTTATCTGTACTAAGCTTTGAAAGTTATGGAATCTGATTGCAGTCGCCAAATATTCTTTTGATCTAAAATATTCTATCAAATTCTCCCCGAATTTTCTCTGGTTCTTCAATTTCTCTGTCCTGTTCATCCCTCAAATATCGATCCAATTTTCGCAATCCGGTTCAGTCTTTATGTACTCATGCTAAGCACAGTTCTTTATAACATTTGAGTTCTCAATTGTCTACTTTATTAAGTATGTGGATGTTCAATGGGCACGCACCGCAATTTGAGTGATTTTTTTTCTTTTTTCTGAAATGAAATCATTTTCCTTTATAATCATATAAAAGTACTTTATATTACAAGCTCAGGTGCTATCTGAATTCTCCGGTTCATGTCCATGTAATTCTGTGCTGATCTCTGAAATTGAGATTTAAGTTATTTATAATCCTATAAATTTATGTAACAGCCACTTAGTCGACGGCCTCGGCGGAATCGTAGGTCACCAGCCATGAGATCTGCATTTCAGGAGACAACTCTAAGTCCTGCAAACCTTGTCTATCCGCTTTTTATTCATGAAGGTGAATTGGGTTAATTGATTTTCTGAAACTAAGATTCCAAGATCAAAATTTTATTTTCATCTTAATGTACATGATATTTGTTTAAATTTGCATACAGGTGAAGAAGATACTCCAATTGGAGCAATGCCCGGATGCTATAGGCTTGGGTGGAGACATGGGCTCGTGGAAGAGGTTTGCTGACCTCTTGCTTTTTACATCTTAATTTTTCCTTCAACCATACCATGCCTTGTATTCTACGCGCAAAATGCTTTGATGTTGTACTATCTTCCAACCACTCAATTTCATGCTGTACAAACTAATTCTGTATTACATTAAACATTCGGCAAACAATTGAACTATATATACCTCTCATTGTGCCTTAAAAAAAATGAAGAAATCTTCCACATGATAATTCAAGTACCTGAAGCAAAATCATGCAGCATAAATCTTTAAGTCCGATACCAGGACATGTGCTGAGAGATGATGTACAAGTATAATTGATGACATACTTGCTAAGGTCCAAATGTGATTCATGCACTTCACGACCAATCATTAAAGCAGATCGTTGTGCCCCTTAGAAGTACTAGTGAATTGAAATGAGTATATCACACATACATAATCCTAGGCATAAGGGAATTGGAGCACCGCCTAGATGCATATTAAGCACATCTCACTCACAGGAACTGTTTTTTACAGTCCGTTGTGAATTCTACTCTGGTCAGGGAATTTACATGTATTGGTGAACATAACCTGGCCAATATTGAATTTCTATTTATTCCACATGAACGTGGTATAGGCCATATGTCTCCTGAACAAGGTGTGAAGTTGTATCTGAAGATGCTCATTTATGCAGGTATCCAAGGCTCGAGCTGTCGGAGTCAACAGTATTGTGCTCTTTCCAAAAGTTCCTGATGCCTTGAAGGTGCTAATTTCTTCGACATTTTTGTGGCTGTTCTGTTAGCATTGATAGGGCTTCTTTAATTTATTTACTTAATTAGTTGAGTTGACTTGTCAACTTAATCAGAAATTTGCTGTAGACTTCTACAGGAGATGAAGCTTACAATGAAAATGGACTAGTGCATCGTACCATAAGACTGCTGAAAGACAAATTCCCTGATCTAGTACGTAATTTCTGAGTAGCATCTTGCCATTTTCTGACTGGGCAGTGTGTCCTAAAATTACAATCTTTCCTTTGATAATTTCAGTCTGTTTCTCTTGCAGATAATTTATACAGATGTTGCACTGGATCCATATTCCTCTGATGGGCATGACGGTATTGTTAGAGAAGATGGTAAGACAGACTTATCTTATGCCCAAGCAAAACTATGAACTAGTATAAAACTTTGAAATTGGCATGCATTATGTCTTTAATGTGATGTAGTCATATAGATCTTGTTACATGATACTCTTGCTGTTAGATTTGTTGGTTGTGCTGCTTATGAATAACTATTTTTTTCTGTTTTACGTGTATATTGCAATGTGTTGATGCATCTTGGTCAATCTGGGACTCTAGGAAGGTGTCATCTATTGTATCATTAGCTCATGTATATTTATTTGATAAATATGGGGCCTTCAGAATAGTCTCGCTTTCTATGTATTTGGACAAGATTAAATATATAAAGGTACTATGATAATCCTCTTTGAGTCAATGTAAAAGATTTTTCACGTTGCAGGAGTCATAATGAATGATGAAACCGTCCATCAGTTGTGCAAACAGGCTGTTTCCCAGGTAATTGCTGATCTGCCTTTGATTGAAGCTATCAAATAAAGAACAACATTATCCAAACATTATGTTATTTAATAGAATATGATCACAAACAATGCATCATTTCATTGACAATTTGAGTTCAATATCACCTTTGTTCAAATAAACCAATCCACGTGTATTTATTTTCTCTTTTCTTTAATTTCTGTACACATGGTCTGCTTAAACAAACTCATAATATTCCTGTAGGCCAGAGCTGGAGCAGATGTGGTCAGTCCTAGTGACATGATGGATGGTCGCGTTGGGGCTATTCGTACAGCTCTTGATGCAGCTGGCTTTCAGCATGTCTCAATCATGTCTTATACTGCCAAGTAATTACTGATTCTCGTTATTTAGCTTCCCTTTCCATTGCTCCTGTTTCGTAATAAGGAATGCACACTTGACTTGAAAGTTGAAAGTGTGTAAAATGTAATATACTCATCGATTCAACTGAAATGTGACTGCTACACTTGTCAACTAGCAGCTAAGTTTAATTCTTAGATGTACTAGTACCACTAGCAAATAAAAATAAATTATCTGATAAACATTGTTGCCTTTTCTTGCCCCTTAAATGCTTATAATCTTGCTGTTTCTGCTCACATTTCAGGTACGCGAGTTCGTTTTACGGTCCATTTCGAGAAGCTCTGGATTCAAACCCACGATTTGGAGATAAAAAAACGTACGCATCTATTTAACCTAAATCTTGAACCTGCTTGCTCTCTCTCTACTCTTTATGCACGCATACATGCAGTTGGATATGGTATGATTTTCGATTGAACTTGCGTTGCGTTGTCCTAAAATTAGGTACCAAATGAATCCTGCCAATTATAGAGAAGCTCTCATTGAAACCCGTGAGGATGAGGCAGAAGGAGCAGATATTCTTCTGGTGAGTACAATGAATTTCTGACATAAAATTTACATCATTTTGGATCGAAACCTATTTTGCCAAATGAAACTTTCTTGTGATACTTAGGTGAAACCAGGCTTGCCTTACTTGGACATCATAAGGCTGTTAAGGGATAACTCTTCCTTGCCAATTGCTGCATATCAGGTATTGCGCATTATAGATGTGTATGGAATCAAATTTGACACCAGAATCTCCTAAAGTGTACCAAATCAGTTTTTCTTATATATATAGAGCTTGTTGCTCTTTCCTTCTTTTTCAAAAAAAGAACTTGTCTGTAGTTACATTGAGATGGGTGATGGTTGAATTGTGAGCACAAGCATAATCTTCTGTTTTTGTTGCTGCTAGGTATCGGGTGAATACTCCATGATCAAGGCTGGCGGGGCTCTCAATATGATTGATGAAGAGAGAGTCATGATGGAGTCTCTTATGTGCCTAAGACGAGCTGGAGCCGACATCATCCTCACATACTTCGCTTTGCAAGCTGCTACCTGTTTGTGCGGAGAAAAAAGGTGACATTTACGACCTTTTCTTGATTCTTGTTAATGAGTAAAATTTTGAAAGATCCATATTTTTGTTCCATTGTAAGTTATTTGATCACAAAATGCAGCAATGTGTTCCTTTCCGGTTAAATAAAATGAGCTACTTGTTTGTTGTCTTTTTCTGGCTTCGTCCCTCTAGTTGAATCGAGCATTCGTTGCATACAACTAATTTGAGAGTCTGCTCTGTTGTCTTGAAGGGAATTACTGCTAAAACAAAATGAAATGAAAGAATACTCTAAATTTTCCCATCGTCTTCTGATACATTGGTAAACTGTGCATGCCAATGCTATTACAAATACTTTGATCAATTGCAGAAGGGAAATAATTATACCCATGTACATGTTAGCTTAAGTACCAAAATTTATTTACCCCCATCTTCAATCCTGGTGTGAATTACACACTGGTTGAGGTATGGCGAACTTGTAGATACCTTTCAGCAATCGCAGCGTGAACTGCTGCTCCAACCGGAAGTGCATCTTCATCGATCATGAAATGAGGGGAATGTGCCGAGTGCACCGCCCCTAGGGTTTCATTCCTGATGCCTATAAATAAGAAGGCTGCCGGTATGACTTCTGAGTAGAACGAAAAGTCCTCGGCTCCCATTAGTGGCTCCACGACTTGAAAATTGTTGACTCCCACCAAATCACCCACTGCCTGCTTCACATGTTCATACATCTGTTCGTCGTTCACCATTGGCGGGTATATTGAGTCTGACTTCTTGAAGAAATCGACCGTGGCTGTGCATCTGTATACCCTAGCTTGAGCTACAATTACCTGCAATCAGATGTTCAAGGAGTTATTTCTAGTTATTTTGAAAGTGCCATTTTTCTTGAGCCTTAAACTATTTTCACTTACCTCTTCAATTCTTGTGAGCAATTGTTGGAAGCTGATGTTAGAAAAGGCCCTCAAAGTGCCACCAAACTCAACACTTGTTGGCATCTGATCGGAATCATCTCCACTGTTCATGAAAGTTACAGAAAGCACCTGAACAAACCAAACAAGATGGAAACATTATAAACAAGAATTATGTTTTATGTGAATAGGGAAAATAGCTCTTTGCTAACTGGTTTCTAATTTCATTCACTGCCTGTTCGTTCCAAACGTGCCATTTTGCAACCTTACGCCGCCTACGTCGTTGCAAATTGACGTTAATTTGAAGTGAAGGGCAGTGAAGCGAAAAGTTGACAAAGTTCTATTGTTCCCATACATGAAATTATGTGGACTTTCAAGTTATGTACCCACTTGGGAATCCAGTGGATTAGCTTCTCTGGACACAATGCTCTGCAAGCTGATTACAGCAGCAGAGGCGGCCAAGACAGGGTTGTGGAGATTTCCATCTAGACCAGTGATGACAGCCTTGAAGAAGCCACAACCGGCAAGTAAAGGACCCGGTCTTGAACCAATGACACCTGTGGGAAGGAGATGTGATATGTGCATTGCGAAAATAGCCTCAACTTGTTCAATTGCCCCGTCTTCAATCATTCGCTTAGCTCCATTTCCAGCTTCTTCTGCTGGCTGAAAGATCATTATCACTGTTCCCTGACATCAGAACAAGCAAACTTATGTTGTTGCAATGAACTTCCGGAAGTTGATTAGATTTGCATTGTAGATTTTGGTCCCGAAAAGATATTGTTTATGCGATGGAAAAATACGGATATAAGTTGACAGACCCGGGTAGTTTTTCCAGCCCGGGCCGATTAGAAGCTTAGAATAATGTTCATCAATATCATTTTTCTTAATGTTGGGGATGGGATAAGATTTAAAACAGTGATGGATCAATTGGTGTCAATATGATGGAACTTGAGAGTTGAGTTGAGACTTGAGACTACTCAATTGATTAAGATTGACCATCATTTTTTGTTTAACCACATATAGACTAACACATGGTCACACGTTACAAAATTTAAAATGTCACGCCTTTCGTCACTAAAATGTGTTCATGTGGCTTACTATCTAGTTCAAGTTTTGATAATTGACATGTTTCTTTTCTAGATCTATGCTTGTCCACCAAATCAACTCAAATGGTGAGCAAGTGTTTGTTATAGCTAGCCAGTTCCATGTTATCTCATGATCTCATCTCAGCTTCACAGAAAACGTATCTCATGTAGTTTACACTAGCATCAAAAAACGAGTAAAAGACTTGAAAAGGAAATGGTCCTGACAAGTTGTTTCGAGTCCTTTTCACTTCCACCAAGGCCCCCCATGTTCTTAAAGACATACTAAATTTTAGTGCGGAAAACACGCAATGTGACTGTAACGATCCAAGGTAGATGATTGTTTGGTAGCGCATGATGTGTTTATGTGAGAATCATACACTTTCTGAAACAAAATATGATACGATGTTTAAACATCACCGATTGTCAACAATTCTAAGCTAGGTGATTGTTAGTAGTTTATTATGTGTTTCTACAAGTATTAGGTCCCTGTTTGTTATACCGTTGAAGTGGCCATCACCCCACTCAAATCGAACATTTTGTACATAGAAAACTCAATTTCAACTGAAAAAGGCCACTCAAATTCTATACGAATCAGTTCCTAAATGTTCATGAAATTTGTGATACGATAAGGTAAAATACCAACGACATTGTATTAAAATGCAGTTAATGATAAGTTAAATGGAAGTCGAAGGAATAAATACTCATACGTACTTATTTTATTAAAAAAAAAATCATGTTGTAATTTCCTATGAATGGAATTATTCTTTTCAATGCAATGCTTTGGTGGAACGCAAAGTGATTCTCCCATGCATGTGTTAGATAATTATTTCGACAAGAAAGTTTAAAGCTTTATTATTATTGACAAATGACTCGATCTAATATAAAATTGGCCAAGATTCTGCAAAGATTAAAGGGTATATACCAAATTGACCACTAATGAAATGGAATAATCGATTCTTGATTCTTTTTTAAGGTGACATGAGGCACCCAACTTTTATTATTCACTAATCAAATTTTTAGTTATTTTATTGGACCAAAAGGAATAGCTAAAAGTTACATTACTAGTCACCACTTTGTATTTCAAAAGTTTAACTATCATAAATTCATAGTTCATAGTACTGAATTGATAGTAGGTGAGGCACCTTACTTTTTATTATATATTTTTTCATATTTTCTACTAAAATGAATTATATTTTACGAATGCGTATATAGAAGTTGATAAATTTCCAACTCACCTTCAAATGGTGTTTGCGAGCGTTGAGGATCCTAGCCGCGCCAAGTAGCATAGCAACGTGGGCGTCGTGCCCACAAGCATGCATCTTTCCTGCATTTTTGCTCTTGTGCTCCCATTCGACTGCTTCCTATAGGTTAATAAATTATAGAATAATAAGTATATATGTATATTATCTGAGATGATCGACAAACATTGTAATTGATGGATATTCGGTGTAAGGCCACCACAGGTCTTTCCAAAAAAGAACACTTTGTGGTTATTTATATTGCCTTAGAATGGAATTAAAATCATGGAAATCTCAAGCCTTGGGACCCATATTGTACGTTTGGAAACAAAACTTGTACGTTCCCTAAAATTATACCAAGTGCTGAAAGAGAAGGCAATTCTGGTTTCAAAATATCTTAACAGAAACCGTAAACGAAATCTTTGGTATAGAATTTGAATAGCCATTTGAATAAATTTTAGAAAAATTATGTTTGGAATGGAATTGAAATGGAGTATTTAAGGTGTATTTTAGACAAAATTAATATTTATCGAACCAAATGAATCGATTTAAATGTTTCCCAAACAGTCCAATGTGATATCTTGGAAATATAACTCAGAGCAATTATTATTTGAAAACAAACATATTTTATGCGTTTTTAATCAAGATTTTAGAAGTGCTTCGAAATTATTGGTTGCTTGAACTTTTTGTGTAGATATCCATGATGGTCCCATCTCCTAATCTCGAACTACACAAAAAGTAATCATTGTTAATACTCAATTTGGAAGTGTTCACAAATATAGCTTGCGTTTACCATGACCGCGTTTGTCATACTTTAATATCCATTATTTCTTCCTCGTTTTGGACAAAAATTTACTAAATTAAACTGAGAATAATTTTATTGAATTAAATTAAACTAAAATATAAATTATAATTAATTAAATTAAACTGAATTAAATTTAATTAAATTGAATTGAAATAATTTTAAATTAAAAAAAACGAAACCTTATTTTGTGTTTCTTTTAATTTATCAACAAATATCATGATATCTTTCATAAAGATACAATTCTATGGGTATAAGAGATACAAATAAACAATTAATTTTGCTAAGTGTTGATGAGTTTTTGTTAGATGTTCGCCCTTGTTAGATAGTTACATAAAAAATCACAATTAGTTTTACCAAATAGACATGAACCTCCATGTTTTTCTTGCCACGCTTCGGTTTAAGGACCACTATACATACCCCTTTTAAGCTCCATTATACATTTCAAATTTAATTAAACTTATTATAAATGCCATATTTAAGGTTTAAAAACTCAATATTTGAAATGAAATCAGTCAAAATCAGATTAAATAGATATAGAAAGATATGAACCGTCGAATTTGATTATGAGAACGATACTTTTAAGTATCCAAAATCCAAAGGCTATACATTCCGATTTTGTTTTGAAAAGGAATATGTTAAGTCGACACGGTCTATTTAATATATGATCAATTGAATATACATATAATTTACATAATAAAATATATTAAATTGCATTTCTTTGAATGCGAGAGTAACATGTTTTCTTAACAAATTAAGGATGTGTTTAACCGAAAACCACTTAAGTTCAGTTCAGCTCGACTCAGTTATAATTTATACCTTACTTCAATTTAGTCCAGTTCAGTCTAGTTTAGTAAATTTCAGTTGAAGAAAACACAGCCTAAAAAGTAAGTTGATAGGAGAACATTTACGATAAAGAATAAGGCGTACGAACTTTAGAGTTATAGCCGATAACTTAGAGTGAATTGTTAATAATATAGTGATTTTTTTTATAAATAAAAATTGAATTTTATCAACAATATAAACATTTAGTTTAAAGTTTTAGATTTTTGTTCATAACAACATAATTTATTAGTTCGAATTTATACTTCTCATCAGGATAAGACTTAACTCATTTCAACTGAATTTATTTATACTTAAAAACAACAAAATGAAATTAAACAAGTTTAAACTAAACTTAATTTAATTAGTCTTCCACCTTGATTTGCCAAAACACTAGTGAAACAACCAACACAACGAGTGGACAAGCCAAGGGTAAATCTTAGACGTCTATTTACAAAATGGACTATCACTTTTCCCTCTATGTCTCATTAAGCATATTTTATCACTCAACTTTTAAAAAAAATTAGCATTTCGTCACACCTGAGTTTCATGACTAATCCCCTGCTCACGGATACCTTGTAAATTCGTAAATTATATGGTCCCCTGCTATTTTATAAAGTACATGAAATATATTGACTACAATAACAGCACGTAGACATATCATACATATTATAACAGAACACCATGAAACCGGACCTGAATTGGCAAAGCATCCATGTCCGCCCTGATTCCCACGAACGGCGGTTTTCCGGTCCCGATCATCACTCTGATACCGGTTTTCGCTAACGGGAACCGGTATCTCACGTCCATTTCATCCAATTCGTGTCGAATGAGACGGCTCGTTTCGTGCTCTTGGAAGGCAAGTTCGGGGTACTCATGGATTTTCCTCCGGATTGATTTTATCCATTTTACGTTATCCGGGTTCTTTGCTATTCGGAGGATTTCGCCAGGACTTGTTTCATCGTCAATTCTCGGGATGGATGAATGGTTGTTCTTGTTGGATTTGGGGACTGTTTTGAATGAGGATTGGAAGTAGGAGAGGTCTTGATCGCATGATTTTCTGGAGCTCAGCATGCAAGAAATGATGAAGAAAATGGAGATGAGGTGAAAGGGAGAAGATTTGTGTGAGAGCTTCATTATGAGCATTATTGGATTTGATTAGGTTTTGGTTTGTTTGGAAAGAGTGAATGAGTGGGATAGAAGAAGTAAAAGAGGCTTTTGGAGCTGTTTATATAGGAAGAAAATGTGTAGGGTCGGTTTGGTTCGGTCTGATCGGTTTCAAAAGTGGACCGGAGAACCACTAATAATTTATTTATTTTATTATACGATGATTTCATCTCAACTAAAATGTTAAAAAGTTGTTGTAAATTGTACAATTAATTGATAATTTATGAAGATGGTGAATACAATAATATATATATATATATATATATATATA
>JAYMSP010001612.1:0-30391 GCA_036897095.1 Plantago elongata | reverse complement strand
GGGGGGTTAATATATATATATTTCGGATTAAATTCGAATTATCTGAAAATCCGACGGATTTAATCCGATCCGATCCGAAATCCGAAAAACTAAAAAAATCCCAACCCGAAATTCGATCCGAATATAGCGGATCGGATCGGTTTGTCGGATTTTCGGTCCGGATTAGTTTTCGAATTTTTTGGTCACCCCTAACTACATATATGGCTATGGTGCCCGTTAGACTTCCCATGTAAATTTTAGCAGAACAAAACAAGTTCAATTTAAATTTGATTTGTTTGATATGTGTGTAAGAGAAAATAAGTATGATTATAATTTTGTAAAATTCGTCAATCTTCTCATCTTATGTAAATAACAATTATCATTGTGAATCTATGTTTATATATCTGTATGCTATGTTATTTACTTATTAACTGATAACACCAAACCGAACAACAAATATAATCACTACTTACTTTATCACGTCTCACCATAAAGAATATTTATTGTCAATATATTGAAACGATATAATGTTACCCACTATGCGTTTATGATCTTTTAAAATTTTCCAATACAAAATAATGAGTGATTAGAATATTTTTGGCATATATGAAACTATACGACAAAATGAGGTTCCTTGCAAATATTATCTCAAGTCAAATTCCTTTTAACACTAGGTTCCCAACCAAGTTTTCCTACTGAGTGTAACAACCTGACCACTAATCGGTCGAGTGATGAGACAATAATTTTGAGTCTCATTTGGTTCTTTTAAGCGGTCTTTGTTTGTGGTTTTATAGTGTTTTTGAATGTTTTTATGCTTTGGTGCTTTGTTTGTGTTTTGTAGATTTTTGTATCTCGGAGGAGAAAATCGGAGTGGAAATATTGGTTCTATATCTTTGAATGTAGAGTAGCAGGGCGAAAACGGAAGTGGATTTGAATTTCGGACGAAGATTTTCTTTTATAAACTTTATTTTTTTATTAATTAACATGAAATATAGCATTACAATTACAATTGTTGAACAAGACGAATTTATCTATCGATTCTAGATGCAAATCACCACCAATCTATATTCAGAGAATATAATCACCCATTTCTCACCACCAATCTCTATTCAGAGAATATAATCACCCATTTCGGGAAATCGAACCCGTGGCCTCATGGTTACGGGGTGTCTCAGCTTGCCACTCGGCTACAAACGCTTTGACATTTTAGTGAAGCTTGCAAAAGTGAAGTTTTACATAGCAGCCTAGCCATTTTGGCAATAACCCTCTCATATGATGTTCGATTGATCTGATCTCGTTGGCCATAAAAATATAATTCAAAGGGCTACATTTTCGTTCTTGAGGCATAGCCAAATTCCTCATATATAAAACGATATGCACGTTGTCTAAAGTTGGCTGGCATAAACAACCTCACAACGGCAAGTATTTTTGCTCGCCGCAGCGAGAACTTATGAGAGCTTGTTTGTTGGGCGCATCTGGTCGAATTCTGCTAGGATTATACTCGTCTTTTCTCCTATAAATATGATGCGTTCACCATAACTTAGAACATAACTTCTTCAATCCTATATATACATAGGAAAAAGCTCAAAGAACTAGGTTTTACATTGATTGATTTTTGGAGCTTGGTTTACCTCTTGTAAGAAGCATCGATATCTAATTCATGGTCATATTTGTTAACTCTCTATTGTTTATTTTCAATTCGTGTTTTCTTTTGTATATCAAATTGTATGATCTTGCATGCGATTATCATCATGTTTATGCTTGACGTATTTCACCGTTGCTTCCCTCATTAGTAGTTAAATTGCTCATAATACGGTAGTTATATGAATCATATGACAACTGTGTGTATTCGTTTCTAGGACTTCTTATTCGTTCATATAGGTTTTTCTAGTTCAAAATCTTCGTAAAACCTTCAATCCAATGAGCTAGTTCAAGATTTTCTAAATTGTTTTCGGTTAAGAATCGTGAATTGACAACCCACGATTTTTCTAGTTCAAAATCTTCAAATAACGATTGGTTGAATTGGATTGATTATTTTTTGTACGCCGACCGTGTGACAAGTATGAACGATTACCCTAAAGTGAATTATTATAAGTGGATCATTGCTAATGTGTTCACTTTCTTTCTCAGATCAAACCAGTTTATCTGTTTTTTGTTTTAATATGTGTTTTAGAAGTACAAAATCCAAATTTATTTGTTACTCACAGATAAAATGTTAACCTCATTCTTTTGTTAGTCAAAATCCTTTAGGGCGACCCGATTACTCATTGGCATCTCTATGTTATATTTTGGTCCCATATTGTACCAACACAAGTCCTTCCCAGACCGCGCACTTTGTCCTCATTCGCTCACGAACAGGGAGACTTCTTAGTTTGTCACCCATTCTAAGATTGTTGCAAAGCAAACACGCTCAAATCTAGAGTTCTCATGAGTAGATTCCCAAAAAAAAAGTGTGCCTTCTTGGTACGAGAGATCTCATTAATCCCATCAAGATCTTTGGATATAACTTAAAACTTTGGGGGCGTTACAATGAGTTATTCCCAACCTTCATCAACAATTAAAGTACTTCTTCTACTTAGCAATCTTGAGTTGTTCCTTAGCTTCCTAATTAGCTAAGTACTTTTTATGCTCATATAGGTTATGACTTTAGCTTTCTCAAGCTAAATCATTTGTTAACACGCTTTTGTTTCTAAGGTTATAGTATTTGTCACAGTAAGTTACATTCTACTTTGTAATATAAGAACTTGAAGAATCAATCCTCTCAGTGTACTTGATGACCCATGGCTTGTTAATTAGTTGCTTAGGTCAATAAATCATTGATTAAGTCACAACTTTTCTCTTGTGATTCAACTCGTGAAGAAAGGTAAGAATTATTGAAGTTCAAAACACTTAGAACTTTAGAGCTACTTAGGAACTAGGAGTTCGAGAAACTGTATAACAAGTGGCCGTTGTACTTTTTTAGAAACAATTTAAATTATTGCTTTCTTGTTAATTTCCTTTCCTTGTAAGTACGGTCAACTTACTAGTCTTCAAAGGTTAATTTATTGAGATTAAATATTATTGAAATTGAACTTTATAGAACCCATTACAAGATGAGACATATTGTAAATGCTACTAAAATATTTATTGTATAAGGATAAATACGCCAACCACTAATAAAAAGGCTGTTGGTAGTTTTTGGTATTAGTTGAGAATTTATGTTTTCATGAGGAAAATACGTCGAAGCACCCTTATGGTAGGTGGCGGTTGGGTTTTGCTATTAATTGAGGGTGGGTTTTGTTTAAGAATATTAAAAAAACATCCCTTTTCGATGGCAACTAGGTGATTTTAAGAACAATTTAAATATATAAAGAAAAATTGCACATAAACAAACACTAGGTAATTTATTGCATATTTGATATTGAATGACAATTTTGTAGCATTTGAGTTCAAAATATTTAGTTTCATTTTCTTTCCTGGATTGTTATTGGTATAATTCATATATGTTTGTTTTTATCTAAAAGCTATATTTATTTGCAAATTTAGATGCATAAACAGTCATGATTCTAATTAAGTTGGTGGTCAAACCACCAATTCAATTGATGCAATCAATTTTCCTGGAGGATGATAATGCTAGGAGGAGCAAGACTAATTTTCAATGAGAGGAACAAGTGTCCTACACGAAATTAGAAAAAAAAGTAAAAGTATGACATGAAGTAGGTAATGTCTAACTTTTTCATAACGCCAGGAAAAATCCTAAAAAAGGTACCTTAACTATTGTTATGTATTTGTTTTTAATATCTAAGTTTTCGTTGTTTAATTAGATTTGACACATTCAAATACATTTCCTTTTGAACGCAAGAGTTCCGAAGAAAAAAACTCATTTTCCTTATAGCACCATGATGGTAGGTACTGTATGACACATGATGATTTAATTAACTAACAACACATGCTACTTTATATGCCGTGTAATTAAGCTTACACGTGTTATATCAATACCATGTTTTACAAAAAGACAGGCAAATATATCAAATTGGGACAATGGCAACGTAGGATATCAAAACCAGAGACGTACCAACTTAAGGTACTTTTATTTTCTATACAATTTCCACTTTTTCTTAGGGTTATTGAGAAATTACAGGTAAATGAATATGCATGGGAGGTATCATGAAACCTTGAATAATATGAGTAAGTCTAGTAAAATATCCAACTTTTGTATATAATAGAAAAGACCATATTAGACTAGTATACTCCATACGAACATGCAAAACACTTGTATTTAAGGAATATAGTTTTTCCTAATGTTTAAGAAAATCAGGTCTTTCGAGAATTGGGAGAGTGATATACCACACTGGAATCTATTACTTCTAGAGCGAGTGGAAGTTTATGCAATTGTATATGAAAAATTGATATTAAGAGTACCATATTGAGTTAGCACATAGGAGAATGTATATAATGTAATGCATTTGACAGTAACAACTCAAAATATTTATGATATATTATAAATTCAATTGTTGTTATGGTGGATAAATTGATTTTAATTTGTATTAAAAAGGATACTAACTATTTAGTGGTATATGCAACTGATATTTTTATATTGCTTATGATTTTCATGAGCTCATGTGATATTTCTTTTATGTACTTATATAGTTTTTCCATCCGCGCTTTATTATATCTTTAACGCACAAGGAGATACATATGGCTCATCGTCATTGCTGCCATATACATTTGGCTAATCATTCAATATGTATATGAAATTCACATAAAGACAATGCATACATGATATCTACAAGGAAACTTAAGAATCTTATATATGTCAATAATAACACGCCACAAGGAGGAAAGAAATAATTATGTTTAACTAAACTACAAAGATTTATAACTAAAAACACTTTTGTAAATTCATACGAAAATAATATGCACATGTGTACACATAATAGTAAGCTTATGCAATAATTTCGTAACTTACTTTTGATTTATAATTGTCTTCTAAATCATTTACTAGTGTTTTGATATATAACGTTCGCTTTTAAATCGCTCTCTAATACATAATTGACTAATGTTAGAAAAGGTATCATGATGTGTAGTCATGCATCATACATGTACAAGTGATTTTCGCAAAAGTCCCAGAAGCACAACATGATATCTCTAGAAATGTGCTCCAACATCTAATCAATGATCATAAAAGTAGAAGTTGACTGTTTCGAGTAAACATATACTCCTTCTGTCCTAGATTCATCTTCCCACATTTTATTTTAGACCGTCCCAACTTCATCTTCATGTCCCTTAAATGGAAATATCTCTTCATATACTATATCTTCTACTTTATTTAATATTTGACATACTTAGGTTATTCACCCTTCTATTAAATTTTGTGTCCGGACCTTAAAAAGATGAAACTGGGATGAATGGAATTTTTATTACTAATATCATATCATATTATCAATGATCATGTACCAAGGTTTATATGAAAACATTGTATACCATATTTTTCATTGTAAAAGTAATAAGTTTTAGCACAAATGTGATATGATTGTTGTTAGAATTGATCCATTAAAGTTTATTTAGGGCAACACCATTGGTGAAAATGTGACAATGCTTTGTCCACGTGTACACATCTACGGAACTTGCACACATGCACAACTACATGATTTCAACTAGATAAACTTCGAGCCATAAAAGCTAAAAGGAATTAGGTTAAAAAAATACGATTTTTAAATTAAGATATATTGGAACCCAATAAGAACAAACCAAGAGAAGTCATGTCGATGAAATTACAAGTATCCAAACAAGTCACGCTGATGAAATTACAAGTATCCGAAGTTATGATCTCCAGTCACAATAAATACACGAACAATCACC
This sequence comes from Plantago elongata, assembly GCA_036897095.1. Taxonomy (NCBI): domain Eukaryota; kingdom Viridiplantae; phylum Streptophyta; class Magnoliopsida; order Lamiales; family Plantaginaceae; genus Plantago; species Plantago elongata. Next base: position 24,571 of record JAYMSP010001612.1, on the reverse strand, counting down.
CACACAAGATGTTTCGTCTATCCAATCCGAACAATAAAGTCAATAACCCGATATTCACAATCAAACAATTACTCTGCCTTACACGATAAATAATTATAAATGCGATCAAAACCCAAACAAACACCCTTTCAGCTCATTTTATCAGACTAAAAGCAAAACACATCCACCGACACAACCAATTAATTCCATGTCATCTTACGACACAACATATGCCATTCTTCCCAACGAGCCACATCGTAATTTAAGACTTACAAATTTTCATAATCTTGTTCTATATTACACTCTCACCACCACACTCCCAATTCAATAAAATATCATTGCACAATATTAATAGAATATTGACCATTCTTTTTGAGTGAGCATATTCTATAAAGAGAAAAAACATTAAAAAGAAAGAGATGAAATATGTAATCCTTGATAAAAAGAATAAAAGGGGCAATATTGCATTTGCACAATTTAAAGTGAAGTTGTACAATATGACAAAATCCAAGGGTGTGCCAAAATTAATCCCACCACTATAAATACCAGTCATCTAATACAACTAATATAATAGTAGTATTTATTTAATCAAAAAATCATCATCATCTCCTATCAGTTGTGGTTTGTCACTCTCTGGATCCTATTTCACTTCCATTTTCGTGCTCCCTTTTCTCCTTCCTCTAGGGTTTCTACACCAATTTCAATTCTGAATTCTACACACTTTACAAACACAAAACCAACCAAAAACAATTTCAATTCTGTACCTTTCGTCTTTGTTTTGTTTATGCGTTTGGATCAATTTACGGTTTCGTAGAAAGATCTGATTTTGAAAGAAAAACAATGCCGCAACATACAACTGTTAAAGAACTCGAACGCCATGTCAAGGCTGTTGGAGACACTCTCCTCAACCACCCTCCATCTTCCCTTGATGAACTCCTTACCCTTCTCGATGTAAGCCCTAATTCAATAACACGATAAACACTTGTTTTCCTTCTTTCTTTTATTTAAAGATATGATTTATATGCCCAATTATTCTCTTTTGGTTTAGTTTATGCTAAATCAATCACTTTGTTGTCCTTAGGTCTAGCTCTATGCTTTGATTTTGGTTGTTCCACTTTGTTGTTAACGTCAATTTACGCTCTGATTTTGTTCCACCTCGTTATGTCTTGATTTTACGATTTTTTCCGAATTCAAGACTTAATTGGTAATGTCGAGTGCAGGATTTTGGTTTTGTGTGTGCTAGTTAGTTCTATTTGGTGAAATTGAACTTTTGTTTCTATGGCAAGTTTTGATTTACAGATTTGTTCTACAGGCGATTAATTTATATGGTTTGTTTGTGCCACTCTATATGGTTTTATATGCTGCTTAAGATTTTTGGATTGCTCTGTTTATGATTTGTGGTACAATTAATGGGATACTTGTATATTTGAAATTTGAATTGAAGTATGTCGAACTTGGTTCGCGCCAGTTTATATGTTTAAACTCGCGCCACTTTATGTGATTTTGGGTGTTTAATGTGATTTCTGTCTAATTAATAACGTATTTATATACGAGGATTGAAGTTATGTAATATGATTGATTAAAAGATTTGACTGGCTAATATAAAAAGATTCGCTCTCCTTTATAATCATGTGAATCTTGTATGATATAATTGTTGCAGTTCATTTAACCGGTTTTGTGTTGGAATTTTCTTGTCTCATAAATTAAATGCAACGACTTACGTGGAGGCTTTCGGTTAATGCGGTATTAGTTAAATTGGATTTTTGGGAAACCTTTATCTGATTTCCAATCTATGACACGTGCTCTGTTGATTACGGAGACAAATTTATGCAATGTTTATCTTCCTAACAAATGTTTCCTTGTTGACACCTCTTGAGTATGACAAATAATTACTAGGTTCGTTTAATGTTTTTGCATGTGCTTTTTTTTCTTTTTCGGTTCCAATAAACAGCCAATCTATACATTGTATGGGGTCTGAATTACCTGACCTGCATTTTACCAGTACATTTAAACTGCAAATGTTGATTATTTTGATAATAATATTTTCTTGAATTCGTAAACTAAGTTTAATGGTAAAACTTTGTGCGACTAAACCAATGAATGTTTTATACATGATCTCTTGGATTGTTTGCAAGTAGTCATATAATGTTTTAATCTGTTCCATCTTTTCTTTTTTCGTAACAAATAATGATGAAGACTGTCAATTGCTTCTATAATAGTAGTTTTGTTGAGATATTTGTTCTATTATATAATCAAATGATTAAGACAGAATGAGGCTTGTACGTCAAGTGAATCTTGTTTTACTGACCATGTTGAAGAGCTAGCTGTCATATTATATCTTTTCACATTAGTCTTACATTTTCATATATCGAATTGGAGTTTTTAGTTCCTACACGGTTGTCTTGTTTACCTTCCTGAGTATTTTTCTTTGAAATATGAATTGATCGTGTTTCTTATTATTAACTTATCAAGCGAGCGGAGGGCCTCCTGTCAAAAATCGAGCAGTCCCCTTCCAAATCCATGCACAGTGTTCTTTCTCCACTGATGACAGCCCTGGTCTCAGAAAAACTTTTGAAGCATTCAGATACTGATGTGAAAGTTGCAGTAGCTTCTTGCATCAGTGAGATAACCAGAATTACTGCTCCTGAAGCTCCATATGATGATGCGCAGATGAAGGTTCTGCTCTCAGCTCTCTGTTAGCTTGTTTGGTTTTCCTTTTGGATGCTGTAACAGTATATAAATATGTTGATTGCAGGATGTCTTCCAATTAATGGTATCGTCGTTTGAAGATATATCGGATACATCCAGCAGATCATATGGGAAGAGGGCCACAATTCTTGAAACTGTGTCCAAAGTCAGATCCTGTGTCATAATGTTGGATTTGGAATGTGATCAGATGATCATCGAGATGTTCCAACACTTTCTGAAAGCTATAAGGTAGAAATTGCTGGTATATCAAGTCAAATGTGACTGAGTGCACTTACAAAAAGTATTGGTTATTAGGTATTTTTGTATCCAACTTTCTAACACCATACAATCGTCTAAATTCAGTTTCACCATTCTTTTATATCTTCTGTTTCATCCTTTGCCCTCTTGCTCCTTGTGTGTAGAAGCAGACGTCCTTGTGTTTTGACTTGAAGTTGCTCCCCCCCCCCCCCCCCCCTCCTCCCACCTTTGTCTACGTAGGATATCCTTGTCTACATGTGGAAACTATGTAGTCATTTGATCTGTTGTCTGATTTAATGTGCATGCTTATTCAATAGTGTGCATGCCTATGAATTTGTTTTTCTGTATCAGAATTTCTCATGATTCTTTTACATAATACAAAGCCTTTATTCATTCCCCAATGCTCATGCTATGCTGTTTTTCATTCTTCTAGAGACTATCACAGAGAAGCCATTTTTACATCCATGGAGACAATTATGTCACTTATTCTTGAAGAGAGTGAAGACATCTCGCTGGATATGCTGGAGCCGATCTTGTCTGCTTTGAAGAAGAACAACGAGGTCTACTTTTAGCCGTTCTTTCTCTTAAATCCTTTTCATATTCTCTATTTATAACTAATGAAAACGTTTTAACAGACTGTTTCACCAATCGCAAAGAAGCTGGCAGAAAGAGTGATTCATTCTTGCTCAGAGAAGCTTAGACCTTACTTACCTCAGGCATTAAAAACTTTGGATGCTAGTTTGGAAGATTATAGTGAAGTTGTAGCGGCTGCATGTCGCGGGGATAATGGTACCTGTGCACAAAGTAATGACAATATCATAAGAGCCCCTTCGGTAAGTGTGCAATTTTGTAATAAGTATTCTGTCAGCAGTTGGAATGAAGATTTGGTGGTTTTTGTCTTGTTCCTATTGGATATTGCAAAGCATTTATATGTGTTATTTTCTCCCCTGATGTCTCTCTTTTCTAAGGCCCCTCTTTAGCTGTGATTGTTAGCCTATATGGTTGATCTTTCTTTCTCTTGTAGGGCTAAGTTGTGATTGTTAGCTTATATGGTATCTCTCTTTCTCTTGTAGGGCTATGTTATTTTTTCCACCATTGTAAACTGCTTTATACTCTCTTGTTCTCATAATTTGTATGTATTATTCATCTTGCACAATTGTCTTGGTATTTTGGCAGTGACCTACTTAATTGTTGCTTCAATTTGAAATTCTGTAAAACCTACTTGAGTAGATTTTGAAATCAGTCATGGAGAACGGTTTCCGGTAAGATCTTGTGAACTAATTCTTCAGTTGTATTGCTGTCTATATAGGTGGTTAAGGAAAGTACAGAAGAAACCGATCCTCAAGATAGGGATCTTACAGTGCACTCATCACCAAAGTCAACTGCGGGCAATGGTGTCAATGAAACAGGAGTTGAAGAAACTGTGGTTGATGCAAATTCCCCAAAGAAGGCAGACTCAGATGATGCCTCTGATGCGAAGGTATCAAAGAGTGAATCTGGGCACATGGATGGTGAAGAACAAGCTGAACTGGAAGCTAAAGTTGACGAAGTTGCTGAGAGGAAAGAAAACCAGTCAAACTCTGAGAATGATTCGGCAGGATCATCTGATGCCCTTGATAGTAAGCAACCTGAGCAAGTTACAGGTAACCAGGAACATGCTGGTGAAGGGTCTGAGAGTTTGCCTGCTGAAGTGCCTCCTGCTGAAGGACCTGCATCTTTGGGCGATGAAAAAGATGCTAGCATTGACATCTCACCATCAGAAGAGATTGAGAATGAGGTTGCAAATGTAACAATTCCAATGGAAAGTTGTAGTCTACCTGAGCAGAGTCAGGTCAAAAGGTCTGCACGTTCAAAGAGGAAGGGAAATTTAGTCAAGAAAGGGACTGCATCTCTTCAAACTGTCTCCAAGAAGGTAAATCAAGGAGAAGATATTGCTGGAGCAAAGAAGCAGCAGTGCTCAGGAAAAGGGCCTTTCAAGAAAGCTAGTGAAACCACATCAATTGATGAAGGTCAATCAGAGAATAATGGTGGCAATGCAAGTGATTCAGAAACAGACTCGCAGCCCTTGACAGAAAAACCTAAAGTTTCTGTTGAAGAAAATGTTACTAGATCAAAGAAGCAGCAGGCATCGGGTAAAAAGCAGCCTCCAAAGAAAACTAAGGGCAGCGCACTGGCTGAAGAAGGTGAACAGAGTGATGGTGGCAATGCTAAGGATTCAGAAACGAACTTGCTAGATCAGACGGAAAAGTCGAAGGCATCTGTTGAGAAAAATACATCTGGAGCAAAGAAACAGCTGCAGCGTTCTAGAAAAAAGCAACCTGCTAAGAAAGTTAATAAGGAGAAGGCATCAGTTGGAAAAGATGAACCTAAGAGTGACGGTGGCTGCGCAAGTGACTCTGAGACAAATTCGCAGAATCAGGAGAGGTTGAAACTATCTGATGAAGAAGAAAATGTGTCTGGAGCAAAGAAGCAGCAGCGCTCGGGTAAAAAATTGCCTGCCAAGAAAGCTAAAAAAGACAGTGCCTTGGTTGGGAAAGATGAATCTAAGAAGGAAGGTGGTGATGCTAGCAACTCGGTGACACACTCTCTGGAACAGATGGAAGCATCTGATGAAGAAACTGTTTCTGTATCAAGGAAGCAACAGCGCTCGGGGATAAAACAGCCTTCCAAAAAGACCAAACACGATAGTGCTTTGATTGGAAGAAGTGAATCGAAGGATGAAGGTGACAATGCTAGTGGTTCAGAGTCAAAATCTCTGGATGAGATGGAGATATCGGATGAGGAAATCAGTTCTGGCTCTAAGAAGCAGCTGCTATTAGGGAAAAAATTGTCAGTGAAGAAAGCTAAGGACAGCATGCAAGGTGAATCTGAAGATGATGGTGGCAGTGCAAGTGATTCAGATACTAATTTGCTGGTAAAGACAGGAAAGCTAAGGGATGCTATCAGGAAGAGGGATAACGCCTCCTCTTCAAGAAAGGAAGACCGGAAAAAGAGTGGAGTGTTCAAACCAAAGCCTGAGAAAGATGTTTCAGAATCTTCTGCCAGAGAAGATGATGGGGAGGTAACTTTCCTGTATGGAAGTCTTAGTTTCTGTTATTTTCTTGGCCTATTATTCTTAAATTTGCTTATGTTTGTCTTTGTTATCATGCCAGGACATGGTGACCTCGCCAAGGTCTCCTTTAAAATCAGCAAAAGACCAAAGCAATGACGAAGAAACCCCTAAGATCAGTACTAAGAGAAAGAGAACCCCAGCCAGTGGAAAAGTACGTTTCCTGGTTCATATATGGTTCAGAAATTTCAGGATTTTTTTAACTAGCTATTGCTTATAGGTGCTTAGTATACAATGCATCACTGCTACTATGGTTATTGCAGATGTGAAACTTTTTTTTTTTGCCTGCAAACATGTCTGGCCTTTTGTCAAACATCTTCCTGGTCATCTTTAGTCTTTGGCCTCATAATTTTACCTTCAGTTTCTGTGACCTGGTCTTGTGTTCACGCCTATTCAAGTAACAATAAGTTCCTCAAGTTTTTATAGGTCGTTTAGTGATTGTTGAGAAAGCTTTTTGTCTTTTCTATTTCCTCAATGAAACTGCGTGTCTTAACATATTGATCGGAAAATTTATCACTTGACTGTTGTGAATGTGAGTTGGCCGTTCAATTGCATTTCTTTTTGTTTGCTTTTATTAATACGAGATCAAACAATTTTTCTGAACTGCATGAAAATTTGCATGACTAAGAAAGCAGCATATCATTTTGTTTCATAAAATTATTATTTTGTTGCAGACATCTCAAGGTATAACATACGGCGAGGAATTGGTTGGTTCAGAAGTTAGAGTTTGGTGGCCAAAAGATAAGGCGTAAGTGCTTTATGCTACATATCAATATTTCATTCAAGCGTAGTTAATACAAGTAAGATGCTGTTCCTGTGGTTGATAGTGCATCGTCTTTTCCAGGTTCTATGTGGGTGTTGTTGATTCATTTGATTCTGCCAAAAAGAAGCACAAGGTTGGTGCAAAAGGTTCTGGTATGCCGTTTCTTTGGTGATGTTTGTGCTGCTTGCAAAACTTATTTCATGCTTTTCCTGACAGGTCTTGTATGTTGATGGGGATGAAGAAGTCCTTAATATGAAGAAAGAGAAGTGGGAATTTGTTGGAGACTCAGCTGTGGAACATCCAAGTGTTGATGCTTCCTCTGATATGTAAGCTCCAATCCCATCCTTTTGTAACTGTGAGGCTGCTTGAGAACTTGGCGCAATGCCAGTGCAGAAACACCCGCACAGTATTCGAACCAAGTTTTTGTGCTTTTATCTGTCTTGTATTGGGTTGAGGGGAAATAGAGACAATAAATCACTGGTATTGTTACTGTACTAGGTACTGACAATTTGCTTTTCTATCAACAGGAAAAAGAAGCCCAGAGTGACAGGCTCCGTGGGAGCAAGCAAGAACGTGAAGCTGGATTATTCAGCTAAAAGGTGTTTTATTTATAAGCTATATTTTCTTCTTGTACTTCTTTTGTGCTTTGCATAATCTCTTGGAATGGGAATTTGCATTAAAAATGACAGGTGTGATTCTCATTTTTTTTCAGTAAATCAAATGACACTGCAACAAAATCCAAGGGCAAATCAAAGGATGATGACAAAATAAAGCTGAAGAGCAGAGATAACTCGAAGCCCAGTGGAAAATCTGATGATGAAGCTCCCAAGTCCAAGGGCCGTCCACAGAGAGTTGCAGGCAAATCCCATGATGATTCTGCCAAATCATCAGGAAAATCCAAAGATGCTGATGTTCTGAAGACCCCAGTCCACTCGAAGCATGAGAGTGAGAAGGCTAGCAAGTCTAAAGGGAAAACACAACCAAGTGTCAAAACCCCTGGTTCGAGTGGTTCAGCTATGAAGTCAGGTTCATCAAAGGTGAAAGAAGCTGACATCCCAAAGGAGAAGCCGGTGGAGTCTGCAAAATCTCAAGAAACAGCCAAGGGGAAGTCACAAGATGTGTCCAAGTCGCGGGGGAGTGATTCAAAAAGTGCAAAACGAAAGAGGTGAACGGGACTTGGATCAATGTTGAGCTCCTCTTGTGAGCTACCCCTTTTTTTCACCGGATGTTTTGTCCTTGGACTTGTTTTAGTTGTTTCCAGCATGGATATCTTGTTAGGTGTGGATATTGATTATCCTGTAGCATTGAACATGTTAGTAGTTGGTGAAGGTTATGTTATGACCTTACTGGTAGGGTTTTAGGTTCTGAACACTGTTGCTGGAGTATTTATGTTGGTTATGTTCCTACCTTCTATTATACTCATGTTTTCCGATATAATCGGTTAATTTTAGTTTTTTTTTATTAGGTATGAGAACATTAGATCTTGTTCCTTTCAAGTTGTAGCCTGAATTTAGGGCTAAGTTTTTCTTAGCAGTGCAACCGTTGAACTGCATGTGTGCATTCTAGTGCTTCTCTACTGAAGCCACACTGATTGTTGTTTTGTTTCTCATTGATACCCTGATTTTTTCTGTCTGAGTTTTTGCTTTTATCTTGTACTGGGAAAATTTCATCCATTTTCAAGATCTAGGGACTTTATTTAGTTTATTTGCACAACATATGCACAACACCCTTTGCAATTTGTTGGCAGGGGAAAAGGGATTGTTGGGAGAGATACTGGTATTACTCCCAAGCATTGTACCTGTTCACTTTGCTAGGGAGCAGACCAGCTTGGCATATTAGAGAGTATACTGCAGTACCTGTTTTTTTTTTTAAACGGTAAAACTAATATTTTCTATTTATTCGTTAGAAGACTTGAGGCAGTTAAGGGCACTTGGATTACAGTTTCTATAGTAAGATATTTAATTCAGTTTTTCTTCCCTAAACAATTATTCTATTTCGTTTCTCCTAATCGTTTGGTTAAGTTCACCTTAAACTAATTAAAAGATACCATAATCGAGAAAAACATAACCTTAAAAAGGAATTAAATAAATCATTTCTTTCTTAAGTATTTATTATTATTTAAATTACAAAATAGTTCGTAGTATTCAGGAACATGTACAAATTTATAAATTATCCAGTACTCATGGTTATTGTTGTTATATGGAAGGAAGGAATGAATTTGATAATGAAAATTAACATTTTCATTGTAAATTTTTGTTATATATTATAAATAATAAATTATTATTTAAATTGTTAAACAAGTGATGAGGAGGAAGTTTAAGATAGAGATGTATGTATAAGTGTATAATATATTGGTGTGTATTAAAAAAGGATAATGTTCGAGGAGATTGTGATTTTTAAGATAGATTGAGAGATTAGGAGATGAGGAAAAATAAATAAATATGGAGTTGTATTGATAAAATTATGAATAAAGAAAAGTAATAACGAAGTGTAATTATTTGGTAAATTCGATTCCCCTCCAATTAATAAGTCGCGGGGTTCGAGTCAACTTAGCCGTTTAAAAAAGAATGAATAAAGAAAAGTTGTGTTTAAATTGTGGAACCAGCGATTCGAGTTATACTCTCGGTTTCGGTTCCCTCAATATTGACTATATTCAAAACCGACGGTTCTTATTCCAGAATTACAATTTCAGGTTCAATTTCGGTCCATTTAGCGGGGTTGTGGAGGGAGACAATAGATGAGACAAATGTATGCAACAAGAAAGTGGGAGGGGAAGATGAAAACAAAAGAAAAACCAGAAGCGAGTAGGAAAGAAACAAGGGGCGGTGGTTGAAGGGAAAGTGAAACGAGTGAAGGAGAAAAAAAGTGGCGCATCGCAAAAGCATGGGAATTCAAATCTCATGGCTGATCGGATAGATCCATAGTATCCAAACAGGACCCATCTGGTCATCTGTCACTCACTTCCTAATACCGACTGTTTCGCTTAGAAATGGAACTCTCAGACAATTGAATTAGAGTAGGTAAAAATTCTAACTGGAATTGAGACAATAATTCATATTACATTTAACCCGTAATTTAAAAAAAAATTAAGTAGTGATAAAAGAATATAAATTTAGTACTAAAATATTTTATATGTAGATAAATATAAAATTATTTATTACTTAATGAGTAAAGTTTACTAGAGTAATATAAATTCGATCGAACATCACATGTTTCATTATAATAATTTTATATTTATATACAAATATCACATATTTAGAAATTAAAATTATGTAAATATAATACATATTTATAAAAAATAATGTTTTAATATACTCATATGAAGTTTGTAATAAAATATGTTATGTTGATCTTCAAAAGTTTGTATTATTTTTATGAAGAGGTAAATTCATAAAATATTATGAGACGATAAAAATTATAAATTTATGGAACGGGTAAATATTTAACTATAAAACTGTAGTGTAGTCCATAGAAGCTAGCTACTTAACAAGTACTCCATAATCATACATATCGTACCATCATCATCAATTACCAAACACCATTCATTGAATTTTGCATTGGACCACTATTTTTTGTTAAATACACTTCATTTCTTGTTTTGGTAATTTCATTTTTTCCCCAAATGGATATTCTGCGGCTATTCTACAATTATTCACCCTCTTGCATTTATTACTATCCCTTTCTTCTTCAACAACTCCCCATTCTAATACTTACTGCTTATCAATTTTCTACTTATTATTATCCGTTTTATAACTTATACTACTGCATTTTCTTTGTCTATGGGATAATGTATGTATATTGTCTCAGTCCAGTACCTACATTGATTATATGATTATATCTGACCTGAGTTTGCATTTTTGATCGATGCTCAGATACTAGTGTTTTCATTAGTATGCTTAATGCTTCATTTTGCTACTTAGACTCCGTTATCTTTATCTGAAAACTCATTAATTTCTTAGTTTAGTTATTAATTCATTTTTATACAACAATTTCGTTCAGTTCAGATTATGTTCAATTTTGTTTAAACGAAAAGAACATAGCAGCCTTACTGAGACCTCATTGTTTTTGCAATCTTTCTTTCGGAAAGACTTGTTTTTTCCTAAACTATATAGAAATCCATGTTGCCTGGGTTAAGTGTGTCATACAGGCAAGCAAGGACGGATGCAAAATTTCAACTTGGGGGAAATTATATATATGTGGGGATTTCAAGAGTTAACGGATGCAAAATTTCAACTTGGGGGAAATTATATATATGAGGGGATTTCAAGAGTTAAAAGGTCGAAATTTAAAATTTTTGAAAATATTACCTATAAAAAAAAAAAACGGGGCAGGTCCGCCCCTGCATACATGTACCTGTGTAGGGAATGTATGGACTTTTCTCATGTTAAGAAAAAAACACGTTGATATTAGTAATTCACAAATTACTTTAGGTAAAAGTATTAAGTAATACTGACTCCGTTCTTAGGTTTACTATGTCATTTTGAGGTAAACCTTGTAAAAAACCGATTATGAGTGGATCGTGTCGAAATGGAATTTATGTGATGTAATGTAGAGTAAGTCCAGAATGGTAAAAACGTGTAGGGCTGGTCTCTTAATCATCAATCTCTATCATGCCATGGAAAGCTCTCTCACTTCTCTCTAGAATGGAGAGCAATTGTAGTAGTGGCTCAAAGATATAACAACACAACAAACAATATTATTGAACTTCCTTGTGTTCACCTCACTTCAACTACATCTAGCTGTCACTTGTTGAATAGTTCCAGGTAAGTAGACTGAACTTGATCTGTTATACATTCTAGTCTTGTGTTGTTTAACATTTTTCTACTTCTCTGTTGACTAAAAACATGCACAAAATGTACTCAGGTCATGAAACAAGATTGTGCTGTTACATTCTGCTGCTGTTGAGTAGGAGGAAACAACTATATTATATATCCTGCCTTTGATATTGTTTAGTTTAGTTTCCTTGAGAATGCCTGTTCCTCTTGCTCCATATCCCACTTCTCCAGCTCCACCCCCGGCACCTTTCACCCCACCGGCAAATGGTATGTATATACTCCATCCGACCTTTAGAATATGTCTAGTTTTGACTTTTTGCAGTCAACAGAATTCAATGTTGATCATGAATTAATCTCAAACCGTAATGGAAAATCTGCGATTGAACTATGTAATGAAAAGTTAGGTCCTTAGGCCACTTCGGGGGTTCTGTATATGTAAGTGCCTTGTTTGGGACTTTACAAATGCTTGAAAAAGGTGAGTATTGTAGGTGCTTAGCTTTTTTAGAGTTTTGTAGCATTCATGAAACTGGTTTTTAGTAACAGAAACTGATTTATGCAAACACTCATTCTCTGGTTCTGCTACAAAGAAACAGCAAGTGAATTTAGAAATCAGTATCAAACCGTTACCAAGTCGAAGCAAGAATGTGTAAAAATCTGGTCTTTGTGTGAAAATCTGTTATTTTTATTGTTTGTCAGGTACACAAAGCCAGATTGTGTGTTCTGGTTGTCGTAACCTGTTAATGTATCCAGGAGGAGCAACTTCTGTATGTTGTGCTGTGTGTAATGCAGTCACCGCTGTACCGGCTCCTGGTATTTTTATTACAACGAGTCAACGACTACTCAATTGTTTCGTGTTGATTGTTCCGGTATGAATCTTCAGTTGTTCATCTTTATCAGGCACTGATATGGCTCAACTGGTTTGTGGAGGCTGTCACACCTTGCTCATGTACATGCGGGGTGCTACTAGCGTTCAGTGTTCTTGCTGCCACACTGTAAATCTGGCCATGGAAGGTATATTCTGTAAATGTTCCACTATTTTCCAGATGGTGTAAAGAAGCTCTTTATGACTTCAATTTAACCCAAGTCTTCTTTCCTCAAAGAAAATTTTCCAGGTCCAATTTTAACTGATGAAAAACCATGTTTTGTAGCAGCAAATCAAGTAGCACATGTCAATTGTGGAAACTGTCGTATGCTGTTAGCGTACCAATACGGTGCAAGATCGGTAAAATGTGCAGTCTGCAATTTTGTTACACCAGTTGGAGTAAGTTTCAGATTCTCTTAAACATGCTTATTTCCATTCCCCTTTTCGGTTTTTAGCATCTAGATAAATCCTGATGGAAGTTGGCATGAAATTGATATGTTGATACTTGATAGCATAAAAATAGTGGTTTTGCTGCAAGTTCACGCCGTATCACAAGTTTCTGTATAATTTAATTTTTCGTGGCTGTCACACATTAGCTTCACATCACCAGAGAGAGACTATGCAACAACTTAAACGGCAATCATTCTAGTAACATAAATATCCCAGGACTAAGTTCCCCCACATATTCAAGATACTGCCATGTGGAGTGAAGTGCCACAAGTGATGTTTTCGTCGTAAAATGAAATGGTAATGGAGAGACCTCAACATGCTTCATGGACAACTTGATATATGGAGAAATTCAGTTCTGAGATATCTGTTGCTTGATTATGGTTGATGGTTCACTTGTCGCTTTAGTCATTGCCTTTAGACATTAAAGACAACATACATAATGATTCTGTTAACGTTCTCCTGATCTTGAAAGTTGGAAATTTTATTCTTAGCAGTCACTAAATTGGCTGTGACTAACTATGATCGCACGGTCAAGCCTTAGGTATAACACTATCACAAGAAGCAGCACGATGAAGACCTCACTTCTTATAGCACAAGTGTTTTTTTTTTATGGCTCATTTTACCAGTTTTGTGTTTGAACACCGCAGGCTGCACCAAGCATCACAGAGCAGAAGTTCAACAGCTAATAGTCCAGTTGGCTGCTGGCTGCCGTCGAATTCCTGTCTTAATAATTTTCGATATGTATAGAGTGGTTTTTGAATTGCGTGACTTAGTTACAACGACCGGAAGTTTTACCAGATGGATCCTTGCTGATAATGCGAATGACTCCTTAAGGAAAGTCGCAAATGTAGTTGAAATAAGAAGAGTGGCAAGATCTGTATCTGACTTGTATGTGCCCAGAAAGATACTTTCCGCTGTAATATGTACAAGAATTTCAATGTCATTGTTGGCATATGCACACAACTTCTATGCTTATCATGTTAGTATCATAAACCTTTCGACCCATCCTACTTTGATTTTTCTAAATGTAAAATGGGTAATTTCACAATGGCATATAAAGTTGTTCAACTGTGGTATATGGCAGATTATGGGTTCATTATTGAAGAAAGGAACACCTGTAACTTTTATCATTGTCAATGTAGCTTGATCCAAATGGAATTTATGTGATGTAATGTAGAGTAAGTCTATGACTAACTTGGCTGTGACTAACTATGATCGCACCGTCAACCCTTAGGTATAACACTACCACAAGAAGCAGCACGATGCGAAGACCTCACTTCTTAGCACAAGTGTTTTTACCACCAGTTTTGTGTTTGAACACCGCAGGCTGCACCAAGCATCACAGAGCAGAAGTTCAACAGCTAATAGTACAGCTGGCTGCCGTCGAATTCCTGACTTGATAATTATATATATATATATATATAGAGAGAGAGAGAGAGAGTGGTTTTTGAATTGCATGACCTAGTTACAAGGACAGCGAATGACTCCTCAAGGAAAGTCGCAAATGTAGCCGAAATAAGAAGAGTGGCAAGATCTGTTCTGACTTATATGTACCCAGAAAGATACTCTCCACTATAATATGTACAAGAAATTTAGTGCCATTGTTGGCATATGCACACATAACTTCTATGTTTATCATGTTAGTATCATAAACCTTTCGACCCATACTGCATTTTGTCTTTTTTGTATGTATGCATATAAAGTTCTCAACTGTGTTATATGGCAGATTATGGGTTCATTATTGAAGAAAGGAACCCCTGTAACTTTTATCTTTGTCAATGTGGCCTAATCCAAGAACACCCCTCGTTTCCTCAATTGGACCATTGTTAGTTGGAACCTTTGTGTCAGCACCAAACCAGCTGTGGACATAACTCAGCATCTCATCACGTGAAAAAGAACACTCCCAGAACATCGTGGAGGTTGATTGCCAAGGCAGACATTTACAAGAACATTTGTTTTCATTAGTCACTATGACGCTACTTGCAATAATATATACTGGACTACCAAGTGTGTGATGAATGTTAGTACAAGCCCACGAAGCATGAGTGCTTTCATATATACTACTAATATATGTATATACTACTGCAATAAAACTTGGTACATCTCACTTGGTAAGATGTTTTGCTGACCGACCAATAGGTCGGGTACTACTAATATATATATACTACTACTACAATAAAACTTAGTACATCTCACTTGATAAGATGTTTCGCCGAAGATGTTTCGCCGATCGACCAAGAGATCGAGGTTCAGGTCAAAAGGGAAAAAAACTTGGTAGAAGACTGGTAGGTAAAGAGAAAAACTTGGCTTTGGGTGACATCTTGGATTAAGCTAGCAAAAGAAGCCTGGTTGTTTCTAATCATACTAAAAGCTCCTTATTTTTATAGAAATCATGGAGTACTACTAAACAAAAGAGAGGGTTGCTTACAGCCAAGAACCCTACTAGAGGTACTAGACAAAAGGGAAGGTAGCTTACAGACAGGAACCCTACTACACAGAAGATAAGGTAGCTTACAGACAAGAATCCTACTAGACGACCACCTAATTCTACTAGACCAACACATGGGCGGGCACATCAACATACAAAATTCCTAGAGTTTGAAGAACGTAGCGTCGCGGAACTAAATTGCCCTCAAAAGGGCAAGCTTTTAGAAGTGGAACTTGATGTGAGGGACTTGAAATGATCTGAAGGAACGTAATCCTGAGGGAGATTAGCTCGTTTTGCCATCCTGTTCATGTTGTTCTGCAGACTCTGCTGGACTAATTGCTTTACCGCCTTCTTCTCTTGGCTCATCAAGTCATCATCTTCTTCCTTCTCCAATGACTCGTTCGCTGCGTTGCTAGAACCCATTGGTGATGAAGTCGATAAAGGCCCACACTGTGGAGCTGAAATCGTCGCGTTACTTAAACTTCCGGAGACTTGTTTGCCCTTGTCGACTCGAAGAAACTCCAACATCCTTGAAGCCCTCTTTTGTGCCAATGTGCTGCCTAAAAGAGTCAACTCAAGCAAAGAAGACATAATCCCTGCTTCAATCATGGCCCGCCGATCGTTATAAGACTTATGAGCCATCACCATTAGAATGTAAGATGCCTTCTCTTGACACCCTGGCGAATCTGTCCAATTCAACACATCCATCAAAACAGGAATTGTGTCTGGTGTATTGCTAATTACCTTTCTGCCCTCGGACACTGAAACCACATTGCTCAGAATAGAAAGAGCTCTTTCACTAACTTCCATATCTCCGAGCTTGCTTAACAGATACGGGATCAGATCGGTCTCCAGTATTGTGTGCACATTTGTTGGTAAGATGGAAAGATTGTACAGTGCTCGCAATGCATCCTGTCTAGCTTGATCACTAACCGTCCCATTCAGATCTCTCACAATTTTCACCAGAAAGGGAATTGCTCCAGAAGAACCGATAATCGGTTTGTTAGAGTCTAATGCACTTAATCCAAGAAAATTCGCAACAACAGCTTCCGCAGTAGGCTGACTATTTGTCGATTGGATGAGCTTCAGCATTTTATGGATTGCCCCTGCTTTTACGATAGCTGCTTTATTCCTGAAACAAA
Source organism: Plantago elongata (assembly GCA_036897095.1). NCBI lineage: Eukaryota > Viridiplantae > Streptophyta > Magnoliopsida > Lamiales > Plantaginaceae > Plantago > Plantago elongata. The sequence continues at coordinate 8,117 of JAYMSP010001612.1, read as the reverse complement.
CAACATCTCCGATTAAGATCAAGATCTAGACTATAACAGTATTTTCAATTGTTTCAGATCTAGAGGACTAGAAACAATAGTCCATGAGATAAATTAAAATGCAGGTGCAGAACTGTCAAGGAATCCTAACAGTGAGACGAAAACGACATGTGAATCAGCAACAATTCCAGAAATCTAACTAACAAGCAAGTTGCACAGTATGAAAATTGAAAACAGCTACTACAGAATCTGGAGATCATGATCTAGACTAGAATGGTAGTAGATGATATAATTTCATTGGTTTCAGATTTACATGACTATATCATGAATCAATGAGATACAACACTTCAATCCACACTCATTGGCTTTAGAATTGTAAAAAGTAAGGATGAAAACGACAGGTCTGGTCAATCATCATCACCAGCATTTCCAAAAAACCTAACTAAAAGCAAGTTGAACAGTAATTGAGCAGCCACTCCAAATGACAAAATTGATAAACATTTTCTACTAGCAATTGGATCAGAATTAGCAAAACTCACGCATCATTAGCAATGGCGAGATTCAACAGCGCGTAAAGCGCGTCGATCTGAGACCGGAAAGTCGGATCCACCACTTCAATCAGAGCAACAAGCGGCGGAATCACGCCGAGAAGCGCCAGAGTAGTCCTCGCCGCCGCATTATCCTTCGTGAGCCTCCTCACCGCCGCCGCAGCTTCCAACACCGCCATCTCATCGTCTCTCTGCAGCTTACTCGCCACTCGCTTCAAATCGTCCAGCTCCTGCTCCTTCCTCTTCACCTCCTCGTCAACCTCCCAACACTCCGGCTGCTTCAGAAGCTCCGAGAGCTTCTCCGATCCGGCGGAATTCTTCTTCACCGGCGATCTCTTCGCGTGAGTGGCTCCACCGCCGCACTTGATGCTGTCGATTATTAGAGACCAAAGCTTGAACGGACGGTCGAGAGACACCGATCCTCCGCCACCGGTCTTCCGCATTGATGATCCCCAGGCCATGAGTAGAAGGTGTGAGTAGCTCAGCTGGAAAGGTACATTGCGGGTTTTCAGGTGTGTAATGCAATGGAAATGTTCGTCTTTATCTAATGGGATACAGAGTGAAGCTGTGACTGTACTAGTTAGGGTTTGGACAGATCCGAGATAGGTAGAGAGTGAGAAGAAAGGGACAAACAAGAAGAAGAAGAAGAATGCATTTCATTTCATTATTATAATCATAATGAGCATAAATCTAGCAAAAGTCTTGGAAGATACAGTGTATTAAGATAGTTGAAATACGGATTGATGTTCTACTGTTAAATACACGTATAATTTTTCAAATGATATTAATTTTCTGTGTGAATAAATATTTTCTTACACGTATATTATAATACCTTGAAATTTCAAATCAAATTTAAAAGAGTTTAAAGTGATTGAGAACGATTATGATGCACCTTTCTTTTTGTGAATTCACTTATAAAAATTATAGATTTAAATGTGTTTGATCTGAATCAATATTATGATAGTTGACCAACTGAGAAGTATCTCGGTCCACGCACGAGTGAGGACAAAGTGTGCTTGAATGGACTTGTATTGGTATAAGTAAAAATGTTTATGTGTAACCACACCAACCCAAAGGATCTCGACTCGACCCCTTAATAGCCTGGATCGTTACAAATATAATTATATTTATACAAAATATACTTCCTCCACCTCGAATTGAAAGTCTCATATTTCATTTTAGTATGTTCTAAATTGGAAGTTTTATTTTTTGAAATAGAAAATCTCTCTCCTACTTTATTTACTATTTCTTTTACTTTATCTAATTACATTCATATTTTATTAATTTTTTCATACTTTATTATTTATTTTTAAACTTTGTGTTTGGTTTCGCAAATACATCTAATTCTTGATGGAGTAAATATATTGTTTGTTAATATAACTTAACATTTGTAGGTCTGAAGTCGGTATGTAAGGAGAGTTAAAGTAAATCTAAATGTGGAGAGAGAGTGTGAAACATATGTGTTGAATTCTCATCATGGGAAGGAAAATGGGGGTATGGAAAGGGACAAGCGGTGGAATGAATTTAATTTGTGTTTGCTGCATATTGGTGTCAATTTAATGCGAATTCAACGGACTTGGCTATTTTTGGATGTAAATGTAAATTTAGTAGCAAAAGCATTTTATGGTTAGCTGGAAACAAGAACAAAAATGATGATTTCACTTCATCAACCATATGTGGGGGGCAAAATTTAGTTGTGGATATTAAACATGATGTTTTAAGTAGAAGGAAAACGTACATATAAGTAGGGATGATCATTCGGATTAATCCGATTCGATTCGAACTTCAGATTAATCCGATTCGATTCGAACTTCAGATTAATCTAAAATTTCGGAGCAGTCTGGAGTCGATTCATAATTCGATTCATATGGTTCGAACCGGATTCGGATTAATCCGGTTTGGATCGGATATTTTCGAATTAATCCAAAATAAATTCAAAACTTTTAAACAAATAAAAAAATTACAATTTCAGAAAGAAAAAAATTATAACAGTAACAACTCCACGATTCATGTCAACGTATTGAGTATTTGCATAGATAAAGTTCCTACCATGAATCTAATACATCCACAATTCCAAATTCGAAAATAAAGTTCAAATTTAAAATAACAAATACGAAAAGTACGGAGTTCATGTTCTTGATTCATTCTAGATTTTAGAATAAGGATTACATTCCATTGAAATAAAGTAGAAACAAGAAAGAGTAAGAATGGATGAGCTGAAATTGGACTGTGAGAGACTGAGAGAGGACGGGGCGGGGAAGTGAGAAGATTGAGAGGCTGAGATGAAGATCGCCTGAAGCCTGAGCGGTTGAGAGAGAGAGAGAGAGAGAGACATGAAATGACTGAGGCTATGAGGGAGTTATGGTCAAAATGACTATGTTGCTCCGTAAATTTCATTTTTCATACATCTCGTTTAAATGACTCTAATTTAAGTCTTTATTTGAATTTCGAATTCAAATTCGATTTTGCCATTTTTTCTCCATTTTCAAAGTTATTTCAAAATCATTATGTTTACTCCGATTTTCACCTAAAGCACGACAATCACAACTAAAGCAAGAAAATGAAAAAAAAAAAACACATAAAACACTATATAACAATAAATCAAAACTTACAAACGATGAAAAGGACATGATGAACATCTAAATTATAATCTCATAATAGAGTTTACATTTATATGTTTGGAATATGCCATCCTTTATTTGTCGGTCCACGTATTATGCATATATAGATAAACGAAGTTCATTATATATCGGATACATATATTATGTATTGAGTATGAGTACTCGGCGTTCATTATATATATTTCATAGCATATGATCCTTTTTCATCTTCACAACAACAATATGGTAGAATAGCTTAGATGGTGCATCTCAGCATCTATATGTTGGGTGGTTATGCTATGCACTATTATTAGAAGTTGAATGATTTATTTATTTGGATGAGATAGTGATTCAACAACAACAACATCTCTTCTTAAGAAAAATACAATATAGTTGTTGTGGGAATTACTATCTCATTCAACTTGATATGTTTTTGGAAATATAATATTATACTGTGGAACCTTACGACTAGAATTGCTTGGGTTGTGAAAGTCGGCAAATGATTTTATTATTCACAATTGTCTTAAACATCTTTAAGATCGTAGCATCATTACATTGTACAAACTAAACTATAGTCCATCACATTACATAATATAATATAATAACATAAAGCTCAAACAATCATTTACCCAAGTGGCAACTTCGAGCACAAATAATTCTAGTGGTGTGGTCAGCATCAGCAAATTAAAGAAAATTGTTGTTTCATTTAATTTTAAAGTCGAAGTCTCGACTCAAATGTACATTTGCATATTATAGCAGCGGCCATCTTCACATTCAAATTGAATATTTTATGCATAAAATAATTCAATTTCAATTAAAAAAAATCGCTCAAATTCTATACAAATCAGTCTCATATATATATCTTGATAACTTGATAAGTAATGTAGTAAATCATCACGAGGATATTTTAAACAAGTATAAAGTCATGCATAAGTGCCAAAATCACACACTCTCCACTTTCTAATGAATCGGAGATGACTTGTTTAGACATACATAGCCCACTCGGTATTCTTAGATCATCATTATCCTTCAGACGCTCCTTAACGAACTTGTCAAGAACCAACCGACAACTGGGATTAACTACTAAAACATCCATCTACTCTGATTTACACTACTGCAACATGTTTGGGTGTCTCCTAGGTAGTTCACCGTACCGTTTCCATGTGCATTATGTATTATTACATTTCTTTAGATAAAAAATCAAGATTTAGATACTCAAATTAATAATATTAAGGCACTATTTTAACTTACAACTCATTCAATTCTATTCCGTTTAGTTCTTTTTTTATCAAAATGGTTAACAATTTATTAATAAAGACCAAGAATACGAGTAATAATCTCAACGATAATTATAAGGAAAACAAAAAAACATATCATCTATACTATAATGTAAGTTTCAAAACATGACTATAAAATTATCCAAAACCAATTATAATCACAAAGAAAAAGTAACACGGAGTCCACATTTTCACACTAATAATTCAAATCTTTTAATTATAATTAATATTACATTTTAGTTTATTTTCATACATCTCAATTCAGTTTAATAGATTACAGTTGAATACAACATATTCTAACTCCTTCGCATAGCCTAACTCTTTTACATAATTCAAGTCTCAATAATTTAACTTTATAGTGAAACTAGATCAAAGATGAAAATTCCATTATAAGTGTTGGCAATTGACAAGGACCTAATTTAGAGATCACATTGTTTGCTCAAAATGCACCGATAAACTTCTTTTGTAATGATGATCAATGGTGGTAATCAAGTTCCATGCTAGACATCATGCGATCGACCATCCGCTCAGCTCATCATTACATTATTTCTTTTTAATTTGTAGGTCGTGGAAGCTTATATTATGGATTCGACACACTTCAGTCGTGGCACTACTCATTGTACCATTAATAAATTAATGTAATCTTCTCTATATTTTATTATATAAAAAGTTAAATATTTTACATTCACATACATAAATTAAATTGTAATAAAAATTGAAAAATTTTTAACCTAAAATGGCAAAGTGAAAAACTTATTCCGACGGAAAGTATCACATAAAAAAAAATCTAACCTTGTACCAAAATTTCAGCTACATTTTTCCACTCAAAGTTGGAAAATTCAGCTCGTGATGCTTTTTCATTGTGAAACAGCTGATTTTGGTAGCACTTGCCTGGTTCTTCCTAGTAAAACAAAGAGAGAAACAGTCGCTTTTGGTAGTAGTTATCGGTAAACTAGAATGACCTTATTAACCAGTATGGGACGCTCATACATGCTGAATTTTCGACCCGTAATAACCTTAATTTACTTCAAATTATAAAAGTTCACCTTTCGGGTAAATAACATGATTTACAGAGAAGAGGACAACTAAAAGTATCGCCATTGTTTGCAAACATCTCTCAGACTATGCGTCTTGCTAGTTCGATAGCTAGGTTGACCAAACAATTTTTACATTATGCAAATCGTACAACTAAGATCATCAAAGATATTAGTACACGACTTGGATATGTTGGATCACAATCTTACAAACAACAAAACACAGCTTGAGCAGTGCAGGTGACAACAAAAACTTATTCTGAGAGATGAAAGAAAAACGAACGTTCTGAAGCCTGGAGTCTCATACAGTCCTAGTCATTTGCAACCATGGCATCCATCACGGGCCGTCAATCTTTCTAATGCATAATTTATGTTGGGGTGGGGCATCTTTGGCACCTTGTACCACATCGAGCAGTATCGTGTCTTCATCATCGAAATCCCCTCTTAAAACTCCCATGGCAATCTCATTCTCAACCATCTGCTGTATTACTCGCTTCACCGGCCTGGCTCCGAAATTGGGGTCAAAGCCCATTGTCGCCAAAAGGTTAACTGCTTCCTCGGTGTAATTAAAGTTGATATTCTTCTGCTTGATTCTTTCTTTCACACGTTTCAACTGCAAGCAAACAAAATCGTTAGAATGAACCTTTCACACATTTCAACTGCATATAAACTTCGCTGTGTTCGTACGAGTGTATCCCAAAAAGAGTTTATAGAACGAGAGGGAACGAGATTATATTTTACCTGGATTTCGACAATTTTGCTTATCTGTTGGGAGTCCAAAGGCTGGAAAACAATGTATTCGTCGATCCTATTCATGAACTCAGGTCTAAACGTTTGGCGTGCCAACTCTACCACCTGCCTTTTCATCACATCATAAACAGCCTCCTTACCGTCCTGCGAACTCTTGAGTGTATCTAGGATGTGATGGGATCCAATGTTTGAAGTCATAATCACAACAGTATTGGTGAAACTAACTGTCCTTCCTTGCGAATCAGTAATTCTCCCATCATCCAATAGTTGTAAGAGGATATTGAAAACATCATGATGAGCCTTTTCAATTTCATCAAACAAGACAACAGAGTACGGCCTTCTTCGAACGACTTCTGTAAGTTGTCCTCCCTCTTCATATCCCACATAGCCAGGTGGCGCACCGACCAATCTCGAAACAGCATGTTTTTCCATGTACTCACTCATATCGATCCGCACAAGAGCATTCTCTGTGTTGAAAAGGTATCCAGCCAGAGCTTTTGCAAGCTCCGTTTTACCGACACCGGTGGGGCCCATGAACATAAAGCTTGCAATTGGTCGATTGGGGTCAGAAAGTCCTGCCCTTGAACGGCGTATAGCATCAGCTACGGATTTAACAGCCATGTCTTGACCAACAACTCTTTTGTGAAGCACTTGCTCTAACATGACAAGTTTGTCCCTCTCAGTTTGCTGGAGATTAGATAAAGGTATACCAGTCCAGTTGCTTACTATCTCCGCAATATCAAGATCTGTAACTTCCTCCCTCATTAATGATTTTCCAGAATGCCGATAATCAGCAAGGCTCTTTTCAGCTTCACCAAGCTGACGTTGGAGAGTAATCAATGTGCCATATTTGAGCTCAGCTGCACGATTAAGGTTGTACTCACGCTCAGCAGCTTCCATCTCAAGGTTAACTCTATCTATCTGCTCAAAAAATGTTACAAATGATATAAGTACATGAGTTTGAGGTATTGAACATCATCTCAAGAATCTGAAGCAAGCCTATCACCTCTTCTTTAATTGATCGGATTTTGTTCATGAGTATTTTTTCCTTCTCCCACTGCTCATTTAACTCTTTCTGTCCCTGCTTAAGAACTCCTAAATCATGTTCCAACTTCGTCAAACGTTCTTTTGAAGCTTTATCTGTGTCATTCTTTAGGGAGAGCTTTTCCATCTCCATCTTGAGGACGGCCCTATCTGTAGCGTCCAAGTCCATAGGCTTGGAAGTGATTTCCATTTTCAGTTTTGCAGCAGCTTCATCGACAAGGTCAATTGCTAGAAAAACAATAACAAACTATGTGAGATTTCACAAATTTTGTCACACGCCTCAGCACAAAAGGCACCCACTAAATACATAGAAGGATGGTATGGTAGCCCAAGATTGGGAAGGGATGGGGAATAAATATACACACCAAGTAAACTTAGGCTTACCTTTGTCAGGAAGAAAGCGTTCAGTGATGTATCTATCAGATAGGATTGCTGCTGAAACAAGTGCACTGTCGGATATTTTGACTCCGTGATGCAACTCATACCTTTCACGCAAACCACGCAATATTGAGATTGTGTCTTCCACGGATGGTTGTCCACAAAATACTTGTTGAAATCTACGTTCCAAAGCAGGGTCCTTCTCGATGTACTTCCTGTATTCATTAAGAGTAGTGGCCCCAATACATCTCAGTTCCCCCCTACCAAGCATGGGTTTCAACAAATTGCTAGCATCCATTGCACCTCCAGCAGCCCCTGAACAATCCAAAGTCACATCACTAATCAAGAAAACTTATATTAGATATATATTGTAACATCGGAAGTAAACAATATCACATCTGAAAGTTCAAGTGTCTCTGCTACTATCCGACATTGTCACATGAAAGAGAGGAAGAGCCAATCAGTCAAACTAATCGCACAGGATTTTCTATTCATGCCTCCCCCCCC
>JAYMSP010001611.1:0-30412 GCA_036897095.1 Plantago elongata | reverse complement strand
CCCGCCCGCGTCTAATCATCTCGAGGCAGTTTCATTCGTTTGAGTCCAACTACCTGTCGATGTACTCTTGATCTATGAAGCTAATACATGCTTTTCCGAAAGGATAAAATATTTAACTTAGCTCAGTAGCAGACATATTAGAAGTTTAGAACTAATGATTGGCCTCGACCACTTTCCGTAGTGTCTATTTTAATTGACTCCTATAATGATCAATTAAATTCTCGAATAGAATGTGTCCTCAATTGATGGGCAACTTAGTTGGCTCTTCATGAAGTGTTTTGTACGCTTCCCACTGACGGTTATGGCTGAATTTTGTCAGCATAGGAGTCTGAAAGAAAAGAAAAGAAGCATAGGATGTATTTTCTCCTGTCATGGCTGATGTTCCAGTTGCTGATTTCAATTATTTATGAGATATTGCATATGCTTCTTCTAGACATGAAGTTGTAATATTGTTTATAAAATTTTGACCACCACTGAGCCATGACCTTCGTGTGTATTCGTGATTAAAACTGGTAGTTGCCTCATATCTTTTCCTCCTTCACTGACCAAGTGACCTGTGCTAGTTGCCAATTTGGCCAAGTGACATATACATGCAATAGACATCATATTATAGCCTACTTCTTGATGGATAGGTGGTAATATAAGTAGGCTAATTTGTTTAGCTTGAAATTTGAGTAATGTGTTGACTTGTGGTCTCTCTCAGAAACATATCTTGAGAGTCGAGAGACATTAGGTATATTGTCTCAAGTGTATGTGGAATTTTTCTTGTCTACTCTCTAATGCCTTGCAAAACTCTGGTCAGGCATACATTGGAAGCTTGACAATTTGACCTTATTTATTGATTCTGTTAATTTTGGATACATTGGTATTATCCATTCCCTTGAAATGATATTTGATTGTTTTATTAGCTAAGATGTGCTAATGAAGTATCTTCATTTTACTTTAGGGTTTGGTCTCGATGATGTTCAGAATGTATGGAATTAAGTTCGGACTTGATGAGTACTATTGCTGTGGTTAATTTAGTCAGATTGAATGTTTAAGGATTTTTAGTTCAAATTAAATTGCTCTTTTTCGTGACCGTGTGACATTTAATTTCAATGTGAGCGAGCTAGAAGCACTTTCAGATTTGATAACATCTTCGTTAATCATATCAGGTGCTTAAGGATGGACTTACAGCTGTTCACGTGCCATATGCGTATGGATTTGCCATAATTTTGCTCACTGTTTTAGTTAAAGCTGCAACCTTCCCCCTGACTAAGCAACAGGTAAACATTGATTCTTCTTTGGTCGCACATGTCTTTACCCTACCAGGCACACTCCGACAAGGAAGGAGCACTAGTCTACTTTACGACAATTTTATTTCGAAGTGCTATTTGGAATCCTCAATTCATTTTAACCCTTCTCTACATGCCCTTCTTTTGTTTTTTAAACAGTTACATCTAAATGATGACTGTGAAACTGAATGTGCATTTTATTCCATAAGGTTGAGTCTACGATGGCGATGCAGAATCTTCAACCAAAGATTAAAGCAATCCAGCAAAGATATGCCGGAAATCAAGTGAGCCTTAAATTTTGTTCCGTATCACACAGTTTTTTTTGTAATGCATGGTAGTTACTTCTCTGTCTCCAGATTCAAATAGAACAATTAAATAACTTCATTAACTTGATAAATATAGATTACGTGATTCGGTGATTGCAAAGATAAAGGTGTTAGTTTGATTCCTATATGGAGCCAAGGAATATGTGACTCAGAGAACTGAAAATTTGATCTATAGGGCCCGGATAAGTGTCAATCATTTGTTAGTGTTGTTTTTTCCCAACCATTGGTTTGTGGGACCTCGGTAGCCGACCAGTCGTTGGCACTTTTGAACTTAGTGAGTGTAATTGCTAAAGAAAATTACACATTTCAAGTGATTTCAGGTTTGGAAGTCAAACATCATTTTTTTCTACATTTCTCATAAATCTACCAGAATATTGTGCATCAGATCCATATAGCCAATTAACCACTCTGAGTACAGGCTGATAAGGATATCTAATTCTACCATATATTAACATGGGATTTTAATTGACTATTCGTTCTCCATTTACTTTCTAATTATTTTGACTTTTGGTACTTAACAAATATGGCTGATTGCTTAAGAGTTATATATAGCACACAAAGTTTCTTAAATATACTGAGCCAAAAAATGCCAAAGATTGCCTTTCCAAATATATTGACTTCTTGAGTCATTGACCAAGTGAAAAATTCATCGTTTGTAGTTCTCTACATGGGTTATTAGAGAATGTGAGCTAGGAACAATAAATTGTGCATCAAATCTCTTGGTTTAGAGTTGTTAGACAATTGAGCATTCCTTATCTGAGCTATCATTTTGCTATTTGCCTCGTTTTCTGGTGGATGAGTTTATTCTCATATCTGACAGGAAAGAATTCAACTCGAGACCTCCAGGTTGTATAAGCAAGCTGGGGTCAATCCTCTAGCAGGTATGATATTAACTCTGTATTTCCTCCTAGTTCCACTAGCTTGAATCTGACTGTGTGAGTATGTATCTTTAAATTGTAAATTGACCCACTGTCTAATTGTGTCGATGTTGTACCTTTACCAAAAAAATACAGTCTAAATCTTTCAGAATATAGCAGCTTGGGAACATGCAGCCTTCATTAACGTACATTATTAATTTATGAGCGAAAAGCTCAAGAAGGGATTTGCATGTGCAAGAGGGGGCAAGCCCAGTGATATAACAGTAAACTCAAAGAAACACCTATTCCTAATCCTATCCTTCTTCGATCTGAATACATCCCTTAAGAAAAAGAGCTGCAGAACATATTTTACATAATCAGAGTGCCAAATTGCTGCAAATTTGCAATTGGACCAAAGCAAACACTGCAGCAGCCTGTGACAATACTAGCAAAATGCAGCAATTTGCACAAGATTTAAGAGAAAAAAGAGAGATTCCACCTCTATGCTTCCATTAGAATCTAGAGAGGGAAGAATGAAGCGGCTCAACAAAAGCCCCAATCTATATGAACTCTGAAATCATCATCAATCTCCTTTTTTCTGCAACGCTTCGATGGTCCTGACTTAGAGTCTCAGACAAGGTCAACCTTTTTGAAGCTCCTGCAAGACATGATTTGTCCTTCTGTTCGTCTGAGAAAATTTGTATTGTATCCTAACTAATACTCAGATTTCTCGCAGCCGTAGCACACCATTGGTTTAAATCAAGCTATTATTTATAGCTGCTCAAAATTAAATAGACTTCCCTTTTGCTTCTAGACAAGTGAGCACTGTTCATTACCATCTTCATCTAATCTCCAAAGCAATGCCTATCATCTTCTAACATACTCTATAAGTTACCGTTCAGTTCTAGCTACCATGAACTGCTCCTCAGAATTTGTATCGTTTGCTAATATGCTTCTCCTTATCTTAAATGTGTTGTAGGATGTCTGCCAACACTGGCCACAATACCAGTATGGATAGGCTTATACCAAGCTCTTTCTAATGTTGCAAATGAGGTATGGAAAACTTTTCACTTTTAAAGTGTTTGCAATAACCTGGTTTGCGACCACCGTAGAATGTATATTGGTCTTTTGTTTATCATTCCAATTTTCAAACAGGGATTATTTACCGAAGGATTCTTTTGGATCCCTTCTTTGGGTGGTCCAACGACAATTGCTGCTCGGCAAAGTGGAGCTGGGATTTCATGGCTGTTCCCATTTGTGGTAATTATTATTTTTGGTTGTAAAATCTATATTGTACGTTTAATGCTTTTGTTACTTAAATCAGCCTTTTACTACTAGATCTTGCTTCCCACTCTCCTGTCACTGGTTATTCTTCCTGTTTCCTTTGGCCTATAGAAACTAGGGTTGTCAATGTCAACCAATAAATATGCCCGCTAACACTGAACTTATGGAATATACTAATAAGAATGTTTGTTTGACTCTCTAATTTTCTAGGATGGGCATCCACCACTTGGTTGGCCGGACACTGCAGCATACCTTGTTTTACCTGTACTTCTTGTTGTATCACAGTTTGTCTCCATGGAAATTATGAAACCTCCTCAAGTAAGTTTCATTTTAGGTTGATGTTTATGCTGGCAATCTTTCATTGCTGATGTCTTACCTGATATCTTAATCTTCTCTCGTTAGACAGATGATCCAAATCAGAAGAATACACTTCTCATACTTAAGTTTCTGCCTCTCATGATTGGCTACTTTTCACTGTCTGTTCCATCTGGACTATCAATATACTGGTATGGTTCAGCTCTCACTAGCCCTATTGTAATAATAATGCCCTTCAATATTGTTTTGGATATGTCATCTAATAGCGTAGCATGTTTTATGTTCTCTTAAATGAGATGAAAAGTTCAACCAGTTATGCTAATTTTCTCATTTCTCTGTACCAAATCAAGCAACCTTGTTTTAAAGAATATTTATTTACATATATCCAAGCAAAACATACGGAGTTCTAGATATTAATTATTCCTTGTCCAATAATTAGGGAATTCACTTATTGCACATCTAGAACGCTTCAGATACTTTAGCACATGCATGCAAATATGCAATGCAGATGGAAAAAGAAAACTGATATTAAAAGTAGTATTAAGCTCCAACCGCATGGAAGGCGAGTGCCATTCGACGCAGTTACATATGTGGACTTGGTCATTGTAGTTGCAGCCACCAATTTGTAATTTATTTTCATCATTTTCAATTTGTTTCCTTTTTTTTTTTTTTTTTGGTTTGTAGTTTATATCATGTGCTTTTTAATACACAATCTTATCCGATATGCTTACTATGCTGTACAAGTTTGTAGCCTACACATGAATACTGACAAAATGTTGATATCTTGAGTTGATAAAGCGTTGTGGTAAAAAAAAATCATGATCAGGGCTTTGTTATGATTGTTAACTTTTGTGACTCATGTTTGGTTATGTAGGTTTACAAATAATGTGCTTAGCACAGCACAACAGGTATGGTTACGCAAAATGGGAGGTGCACAACCTGCTATGAGTGATAATGCTGGTGGGATAATTAGTGCAGGGCGTGCAAAAAGATCTGGGTCTCAGCCAGACCAGTCTGGTGAAAGGTCGATTCAAAGTCTCAATTTCTTGTTTGTTTGTTTTTCTTGTTATTTGTTTATTTTTCTATTTTTATTTTTTTGTTGCCTTATTGTCACTAACCAAACAAAAAAATTCTGAAGCAGATTTAGACAGTTGAAAGACCAAGAAAAGAAGAAAAGGAGTAATGCTCTGCCTGCAGACATTGTCCAGGCTTCAGCCATATCTGAAATTGATGCTGAAGAGGATTCAGACGATGAAAATGAATCTGAGGTGAACTTGTTGCCCTCACTTGACATGCGATTTCTTTCATAGTTATTCTCCTTCAATTTTAATTATTTATGCATGAACTTGGTTTTCTTGCCAAAAGGCCATTCACGACCAAACAGGCCAGGACGAACCCATATATAATGCCTTAATTAATTAATTAACTAAATTTGATTCTTTTGGATTTTTTTATCAACTCGAGAGTCTATCATCAGTAAAAACTGAGAATGCCTTTTATGTGCTCTCTTCAAACATGCATGCACTTCATTAGATTGAGTTACATGCGGGTACTTGATGCACAAATGCATGGAAAACAGGTGATAGTTTGCCAGGTCGTGTTAGGAGAGAGTGCCAGTGCTATTATGTAGCCTTACCTTTTAACAAGCTATCTGCTATAGGTTTTTCTTCTAGGTATTTTGCAGATTTGCCTTCCATAGAAGTTTCAGTTAAGTTGAGAACATATGCGAGTTGATAATCTTTTATGTATCTGGATCAATCGGGTCCAGTGTGAAGCTAGAGCCTAAAGTAGTTCTTTAATGCATATTACACAATTCCCTGTATGGTTGGTTATTCATCTAAGATGACTTAAATGAGTGTTACAATGTCTGCAGGATAAGGCAACTCTTGAAGAGGCATATTCTTCCAGCAGCAGCAAACCGCTTCCGAATTATTCTGGCCCTAAGAGAAGTAAACGATCAAAGAGGAAGCGTTCGGTATGAGATTAGTATCTATTAAATTAAAGTTTGTGTGGACCTTGTATATTGTTAGAAACTACATCCAGTTGATGTACAGTGGCCATTTTGACACGGTCATAGTCTAAGGTACAATCATGATAACATCAAAGTCATTAAGGTTAATACTCATGCGTAGTTGAATTAGTCATTCAGCTTATCAAATACACATCATTCTTTATAGTCAGGGACTCAGGGTATGGTAGTTGCACTTGAGAATGAACTGTAATTAATTGGTCATGGTCGACAATGTTTTCAGTACTCATCTAATTAATAGCCTGGGGATTGTAGTTTCACAAGCACCAGATACACTGGAATAGTTACGTGGAGAGTGAGAGTAGAAGGCATTCATAAGAGGCCTATACGAATCAATTTTATCTGGTTAATCTGCAGTTTATCTTCTGAGCATAAGAACTAGTATCAGATGTTGCAGATCTAGTTGAACATAATAGAGCAGTTGAAATGCCACCAATTTGAATTGCAGATGTAGTAAAACCAATACTGAGCATGTTCCAGGTGAAAAATGAAATGGATTATGCAGTTTTGAAATACTAAACGACTTGCTTGAATTTCTGAGAATTGAATTCTGCACTTCCCAAGTACCTACCGCTGCTAAAAAATGTCATAGAGGATCCTGGGTGTTGAAATTTAAACTCAGTGAGTTGACTTGTTTGCTTTCCAAGTTTCTGCTATCGTGTCTCATCATGTACTTGGCTGGATTCTTTTAACACTGACTGAATCTTAATAAACCTGGATTCATATCATTCTAGCGATCATTGTCTCTTATACTATTTGTTGTTTGCTAATCGCTGCCAGCATTTATAAGTTAACACCATAACTTTAGCAACATGTTGTAGAATATATCTTACAATGGATATATCCGATGTTCACTTGACTGAGAAATGAGAATGTGGCTTTGCTTTCACCTGCTAGTTGCTAACTTCATTGGCAGTGCAAGTGGCAACATGGCTGAGCTTTCTTCACAAAGTTAGCTCTGTTCCGGTAATTATGTCTCGTGTATTTCTCCTCTTGAGTATCTTTGAAGTCCACATTGGTCCAGAAAACATGAACCGCATGAGGCGCTGTTCCCCACAAACTGTTCGAGATTTTGTAGCATAGCCAATATCCATTCTGAATCGACTATAGCCTCTTCAACTTTATTTAGTTCAAATCAAGAAAATAAAAGTACAGCGCATTACTCTTCTACTCCCCCGTCCCATCAAACTTCATACATTAGAATTGATGCGTAGTTTTATGTGAAAAAGTTAAAGTAATGATAAAAAATGAAAAAAATTGGAGAAAAATGTAATTTTAGTGGTAAAATGTGTAATTTTTGTGTAAAGTTGAGATTGTTTATTGTTTGTTAGTGGTATAATAACTTTCTTTTTTAATAATGTATGAACTTTGATGGGACGGCTAAAAATGACAAATGTTGAAGTTTGTTGGGGCGGAGGGAGTATGTCTCAAGTTTTAATATAATGAAATTGGTTTCGAAATATGTCTCTATCTTATCAATGCTCTTAAATCAACATTTGGAGTTCGTTGTGGTTTTTAACTTGCAAAGTGTATTTTGATTGCTTTGAGAAATTCAATCATTTTCAAAATTTTCAAATGCATCCGGATTCTCATGTGTTCCGAAATACAACCATGAGTATTTTCCAAACGTAACTTGTAACATCATGGGGGCTGTGTGAAACGCTTCTCGGCAAGAACACATGCAGTCACTCAACACCAAACTAATCAGGCCTAAACCTAGATTGGATGAAGAACATGGAAGCCTACACGAAGTTAGAAGCAATGCATGGTTACAAACACCAGGCCAATCCAAAAGCATGTGACCGTGGAAAGGAAGAATAGCCACTCATCCACACATGTTGTGTAGATACTTGTAATTATCTTTTAAAGTCCTTTGGCATCTCTCTTTTCAATTTGAAAACTTTTGTTGTATTCTCATTTGTTTAGGTTAATGCAAATGCATATACTTTTGCCAACCCATGTGAAGATGTGACCCAGCCAACCATTTCCATACACAGACACACTCTGTGAATTGCCATATCCCAAAACACCTCCTTTTCCATTACAGCTCTCTTTCATCAATACATGTCTCTTTTACAAAACAATAACAATGATGATATGAAACTAGATACCATATGATATGATATTCCACTTCCTTAAACTAATGATTCACCCAAATTTTCTTTCCTTACACATCCTCTTTTCTTGCTTTTGGGCAACCACTTTCTTAAGCCTGCTGTAACACCTATAAATCTTGAAAAGGTAATATTTTTCTTTGTTTTTTTTTCCATTTCCTCCCCCACAAGTAGAAGATTCTCACATTCTCCATTAATTTGCTTGGCAATACATATTGCAGTACATTTCAAGAAATGGTTTCTTCTTTGTTTTTGACATGTATATCAACTTCTGGTAGATAAAGGTAGGTTCTTGTGCCTTTCAACCAGCACAGTAAGCAAATAACTCATTTGTGCCTTGTGTGAGGGTGTCAGCAAGTTCTCTTGGTACTTGAACAAAATCCCATTTGGGTTTCTTCCACCTTGTTCATACCACCCAAATGTGAGATTTCTAGAGCTAAAAAATCATAAAGATGGGATCTTTAAGTGGATTAGGCATTGGTCTGAGCTTTGTGTTTGGCTGCATCTTGATGGGTCTTCTAGCTGAGGTTTACTATTTACTCTGGTGGAAAAAGAGACTAAACAGCAACAACACCTCAAACAGTATAGAAGTAATGGAAGAAGTCTCATTCTTGTTCTGCTGGAGAAGGCGAATTGCATCATTCAACAGCTCCACTCACCAGCTCACTGCCTCAGTGAGCCACAGCCAAGAAGACTTGGAAACTGGTTCACTCTCAAACAAAGACAACAAAGCCTATGGAGAAGGAGGGGTTGAAACAGAGCTCATGAGAATGCACAACCTATGTGGGCCACCAAGGTTCCTCTTCACCATCAAAGAGGAGAGCAAAGAGGATTTGGAATCTGAAGATGGGAGGTCAAAGAGCAGCAGAAAGGGCTCAAGAACTAACAAGAGCTTGAGTGAAATTGTGTTTCCTGTTGATGCAACTGGCACACCATTATCTTCTCCAACTATGAAAACACCTCACAGTTTGGATTCCTACAGTAGCCATGGGTTCAATCCACTTTTTGAGTCCATATCAGAAGCTGAGCTGAACAAGCTGAGATCTTCACCTCCTCCAAAGTTCAAGTTCTTGAAAGATGCAGAGGATAAGTTGATTAGGAGGCTGTTGATGGAAGAGGCTGAGAGGAAGAAAAGTGAGATTGATGAAGTGGGTTCGTTTATTAAGTTCATTGATTCGAAGAGCTTGGTGAGAGATCATCACCAGGTGCATAATCAAGCCACACAGGTACTTCCACTGGCTTCTTCTCCAGATTTCCACCAGGTGTTTGATAAAAGTACTGTGAAGTGAAAGAAGGGATTGTTTTAAACTTCCTTCTTTTGCTTTTTTTGGCCATTCCCTTTCTTCCTTTCATGTGTTTATTGGAATTTTTTACATGTAGCCAGGGTTATGTATGTATGTAACATTTTGTTATAATTATCTTAGCCTGCCATCATTAGAGAATGTGAACTTATTAGCAATTACTAGCAAATAGAGATTCCATTTTATACACATACCTTGGACACATTTTTCCTTAGTGTGTTGTGGATCATGATTAATCATAAGTGTAGTGATACAATATATCATTAGAGAGATACGAGTTATGTTTAAGGAGCCATGTTGTTTACTTAGTGTTATGCGAACCTCATTCTTGTGTACGTGCCAGATAAGTCTACATGTAACATGTTATCTAATCTCTTATCTTTGTAAGAGTTGTAGTCTAGGGTCTTAACTCATCATTAACAAGAAGAAGAAAAGGCCGAACGGATTTGATCAAAATTGATATTTTCATGCTCCACCTAAAATTTCAAATTTGTACTCCCTCTCTCTCCATTCCAGTAAATTTTTATCATTTTTAACTGTTCCACCAAATTTTATACATTACTAAAAAAGATTTTACCCACCATTAATAAATAGTAAACAATTTTAATTTTATAAAAAAGTTATACATATTACCATTAAAATTATATTTTTCTCATTTTTTTTATTTTTTATTATTACTTTAAGCTTTTGCTTAAAATTAAACACCAACCCTTATAAAATTTAATGTAAAGAAGGGATTACATCGGCTAAATCTTAGTGGAGTAGTAATCATTTAGTAGGTCCACAGTGATATTTACATCAACATAAATTTTAGTGGAGTAGTAATCATTTAGTAAGTCCACAGTGATATTTACATCATGTTGCTCAACAACAAATGATTGCTCCCGTGGAACTTTTATAGCATATAGTAGTATCTAGCTTATAAACAATTTATACGGTAAATACTGATATTTAAGTTGTATTTTTTTAACTGAAATTTATTAAATTAGATTGAACTGAACTGAGCTAAAATAAAGTATAAATTATAACTAAGTCAAACTGAACTGAACTTATTTTCAGTTGAAGATAACACAACATTAATACATGTACATCAGTGTAAAGATTAGGCCGGGATCATAATGTGTTACTCATCATCATCAAGTTCTAAAGTTTTATTATCTTGTGTAGCAGCGGAAAGTTTAGTTGCATTATCTTGATGATAATCGATATAATTGTGAAATGCATGGCCTGGTATACTTTCATTTCATTTAAGCTTCAATCGTAAAATAAGAGCAGTCAGTCGTGTATACCATTTCAAGTGCTAATTATATTATCCTAGGTACCACTTTGTAATCGTTCGAATCTCTATGCCTTGTGAGTGGTAAGGTATGACAAACTGTCCATGTATGAATTAAAAACTTGTATCTGGTACAGTACGTTCACGGTAGAACATGAATTGAATGACATTGCCATGTTTAATGATTGGAGCAACGCAGCTAGATCGACCGTAGGGCACTGGATAAACAGAAGCACAAGGGACCTATTAATAAATTTACGTAAAAATGTGTTGTTTAAATATGTTTTCAGTTTAATTTCGAACATATATATCATCCTAGACAATTTATGTCTACTAAATGTGGTTCAATATATCTTTGTCTGCTCATGACATTCATGACTTATTAAACTGTTTCAGAGATATGTCCATTTATGGATTAAATTGCTATTTCAAAATACATATAAACTTTTTGTAATATTTCAATATTTTTGGAACATCACATAATATTTAAAAAAACAGAATGAAAATTTTAAATTACTGCATAGTGATAACTGATATGTTGAATATTTTCATATTTCATGTTCATTTCATATCGTTGGAATTAAGAATTGAAACGTTTTGATATTTCATATATATTGTACTTTGATAAGATTTATAAGGACGTTTAACTAACTTTCTTATCTTCTCCATGAGTAGGGTATATTCAATAGTCCACAAAAGCTGAAAAATGATGATTAGGGAGAACCCCATTTAATCAGATTGTTTCAAATTAAAGGCCGCTTAGATATTTCTAAACTGGCTTTTTGAATTATTTGCATGCCTTATCTGCTTATTAATGTTACGGTCTTATCCTTATTCTGTCAACTCATGCATAAATTAAATACACAAAATGGGCAAGATCTTTGGGTGAGGAGCGGAATCAAGATTCCAACTTTGGGGAACGAAATTATATATACATGATTTCTTTTAGGGTTAGGAGATCAAAATTTAAAATTTTCAAAAATATTATCTATAAAATAAAATAAAAATTTCGAAGTTAGAGGAACGCTCGCCCCAGGTCCGCCCCTGCTTTAGGTTAACCTGAAAACAAACTAGATTAATATCGAGTTCATGTACATAGGCGAAAGTCAGAATTTTTATTCACCCTGAGGTTCAATATATCTAATTTAAAATTAAAAAATAATTATTGTAAAGTTTAAATTAATAAATGTAAAATATATTTTACATTAATAGACAACACCGTATTTTAGTCTTATAATATGAAAGTTACATTTTAAAACAATTATTATGTATGTATATCATTCACATATTAAACGTTTTAGTTAATTTCTACTAAAAACAGTTTAAAATTAGACAAAAATATATAAATATCATAGCTTTTTAAAATATAATGAATAAAACCACTTCGAATGTACTTGTATGGATGTTTTAGTAGAAAAATAGACCGCGTTAATTGTTATAAGATATATATGGACTAAAATTTTCGAAACCGACGTGCTCAACACGGGGTGCCACCAAAGGTGGCTTCACCCCTACATAGATTGTTCAATATAATACTCCCTCCGGTTCAATTAAAACTTCCTAGCATGTTAATTTCTCTTCATTTAAGAAATTACAATAAACAAATAATTTGTAGTGGATATTATATTAATATAATTGTAAATGGGTAATAAAGTAGGAGAGGGATTGAATAAAGTAGGAAAGAAAAATAATAAAGAATTAGTTAGTGGAAGTAAAATTTTCCATTTATGATGCTAGAAAGTTTCTAACATAATTTTAAAAGGACAAATTGGGAGTTATTAAAAGAACGGAGGAGTACCAAATTACAAATAACGAAAATGTGTGGCTGATGCATAGGATTTTTGTGAATTTGTGGATTTTAGTTGTAATTTACCATGCCTCGAACAAACGGCACTAAATTTATTTGAAGTAGAGTATTTATTATATTTTTATTTGGTTAGATGAATACACAAATGGAGTGTGGTTGTTATGGTGGTGGACAATGAACAAAAAGGACAGTGACTAATTGCAGAAAACCGTGAAATGGTGTGAAATTGTGTCTAACTTTTTCCTAAAGAACACCAATCGTGTCATTTTCGTCACGTTACTTGTATAAAAGTCGCCCCCACTATTTATTTTTTGAATCAAGATATAAAACAACGAAATAATTAATATGCTATTATACTACCTGATTGCAATAATTTACATTTCTTTTTTCATTTTCTGTAGGGGATACATAATGTTTCTGTTTTTATTCTTTCATCAAGTTGTGATATGATGATGACCATTTAAATTTATAAGTGGAAGTGTTACTTGTGAGTTTTGGGAGTATATAATTACCCAATTTCTTAGATGAAAAGAAAGAGAAAAATCTTCCGCTAGATGTTAGACTTCTTGCAGCTTGAATCCATAACTGAAATATAAAAAATAAACATAGTGAACTGAAAATACAAGGAAAACCGAATTCATATGGGAAAAACACGATGATAAATTGATCATGGGGATATATTCATAATAAAATTTAAAATAAGTAGAGTCGACTGTTGAATCTTTTTCCATTAAATTAAATTATTTTATTTGTTTATGTTTAGAAGTTGAAGACAATCATCTACCAAATTTATAATATTTCAAGGTAGTAAGGTTGTACGTTAAAATATTAATATCATATTAATATATTATACAATGACATGCATATTTGTATATAGTTATCATCATTTACTCATTTATATTACAAAATAATAAGTATATCTAAAATTTATACATACATACATACATACATACATACATACATACATACATACATATATTACACATTCATATATTTATTACGATATATTACAAAAGAGAGTATAAACGAATTATTTGATATCATGAGAAAAATTAAGTATTTAGAAAAAAAAAAACAAAAGGAAAACGAAGTTAAAATGAGAAAGAGAAATATATATGACATTAAAATAAAAAAAGAACAACAGAACAACAAACTTAAAATGAGAAAATAAACATGACAAAAAGAAAAAGTGATGAAGATGGGTTTTGAACCCACGACCAAAAGGAAACTATATTGGCACTTATCCACTCATCCACAGTGAAAGAATTTTTAACTTTTGGACAAACAATCTAAACTATCTATTAATATTTATTTATTATTTATTTTTGTACTTCGTACTACTAATTCAAAGTCGTAGAAAATCGAGCTGGGTCGAGTGACCCCCCCTCGACCCAGCCTAACTTCACCACTGAACCCGGGTATTTCAGAATTTAGGGAGAGGTCATACGAAAATAAGATTGGGGTGCATTTGTAATATCGAGAAGTTGAAGGCTGAGATTATAAAGGGGCAATGCACATGTCGAATAGGGACCATCCCAGTGGAAATTGCAATGCAGTTCAAGAGAGTGACACTTTCTTGGCCTTTACGAGTTGTGACTTGTGAGCTGTGAACATATTTTACTCCCAACAGTTACTACTACGTATCCCATAGTTATGAATATGTAACAAGAAATGTCAGGTTGTTTTCTGTAAGGTTTGGACCACACTTATTTCTCATTGTCAAACAATGTTCGTTACACGTAGATTCCTAATTAACTAGAACTGCCAAAAGCCCTTCAATCCAAGCCTGATTCTATATTTTGATTTCTACCCGAAATAAAAATAACAGTAGAACCATCTAAATTCGAATATTTTTAACCCGAATCGAAAATAAATGATCCAAAATGCACAAATTGACCCAAAATCGTCTAATATGAATTCAAATTAATCCAAAGTGTATTATTTAAATTACGTAAATTAACATTCAAATGAATATAAATGACAAATATATTAATTGAATGCAACTGATTTATTCGTACCACATTGAGATTGATCCATAAATTACTCATATTCTAAATGAATAATTGTGAATTATCTCGATATGGAAAGACCCAATTTCAATTGATCCAATCCAATACGAATCATATGACACGTAGCACTATAATTCGAAAACAATACTCAAATTCAAGCATCTGAAATCGAGTTCTATCCTCTCCCCCACTTGAAATAAATAACAAACCGGAACAACCTGATCAAAATGACCTGTTTTCAAGAGGGATTTTTTCGCTGCGTCTTCCATCAATTTCTTTCTCAAAAGATTCTTAACTTGTTTATAAATTGAAGGGAGATTCCAGTTGGCGTGCATGTGTATTTTGATACTATAAGTTTATAAAATGGGCTAAATTGTCTTGGGCTTTCGCAGAAGAAACCGAAGTTGTTTATGTTCGTGAGGCCCATATTAGGCCCTCTTTACATTAAAATTATAGTTTAGTGGGCCTAGTCACCGGAAAAAAGGGAAAACTGGAGAAAGAACGAAGAAAGGAGTAACCAGTTCCAGGCCGAAGATCATCCTGTGCTGTTGACTGCTGTGTATGAGTTGGCCTTGCAATAAATCATCATCCGCACTAAATAAACACAAATAAATTTGGTCACCTCTTTAAATCTAAAGTAAGAATTCAATAATATGACTGGAACTGGTAAAAACAAATATAATGGACATGATACAATGACATTTTGGTAGACTTTTAAACATTTACGTTTGTCTTATACACACATAATCTGATTAAATAATTCGATAAAACTATACAATTACTATTATATATTTTATAGATTATGTTGAATTATATCTTTCACACTCGTTATATTTAGGTGAGTGAAGTCAATAAAGACATGTTTAATGATGTGACGAACTAATCTATATTCAGCTAAATTGAGTAATATATAATGATTATGTATTAGAAATCGATGGATGGTTGCTGGAGAAACCGAGTTTCTTAATTAAATGAAGTTAGGTTTGTGTGAATGAACATGGACTGTGTTTTTGTTTTACACATTTTACATTTGATTCAATTGTCGAAAATGAATACATGCACAATGGTCAATGAGTGTTCGTTGATTAATGTATCTTATTTGACCATTACACTTAATTAAACTTGTTTGCCAATACCGAACCATCAAATCGCTTAACTTGAATTTTTTACTATTATAGATAATTTCGTCCGGTCTGATAATAGACATTAAATAAATAAATTAATATATTTATTTCGTTAAATACAAAATATTAAAGTAAAAAAAAAATAATTCTTAAAAATATATTTTTTTAATTTTAAAAATATTTTACTAGGTAAATTTAATTTTATTAATTTATATTTATATTTTTTTAATTTAAATTGTTATAAGGCAAGGGCAACGAGGCATTGCTAATGCGTAATACGATCGCCCTTTCACCTTATAAATATTTAAATTAAAATTTTTTAAATATTAATTAAGCAATTCAAATCTACGTTTTAAAATATTTTTAAAATTTAAACTGTATTCTTTTATAACTATCTATGTTTTATATATTTTAAATTTAATGAAATAAATATGTTAATTTTTAATTTACTACTGTCTGACAGGGTGATCATAAAAAATTAATTTATAATAAAATGAGCTAACTTCTTATATGTTTCATTTCACTCATGCCCCTTATACTATTAAAAGAAAATGAAACTATCATCAACTAGTGAAAAATGGCCAAAAGTTAGTAAGTTTCGTTTTAAAGCATTCAAGCAGTCAAGATTTTCTAAATTCACTCGAAGAATTATGATGGCTGGCAAAATTAAAGTTGTCTAAAGTCTAGAACAAGAACAAGTGGAACTAGAAAGGAAATTTAGAGTCAACTATCAACATCTAATAATAAAAAGTTTTAACAGTTTAAGTTTAATTTAAGATGAAGGATTCATGTTCTACAAATCTTTGCTATAAATATTGACGGCTTTATGCAATTTGTCCACTCTTCCCTTCTTAACTAGAGTTTGTTTGCATATTATAAACCAAATGTCAATGTCTATTAGCATAAATATACATAGAAGCTCAACTCAAGTCCGCCATCGAGCTGCATGGGCTATTTCCTTTTTTTACTCTTGGTCCCTCACTTTTGTTTTTTTGTCCTTCCCACATTGAAAGTATTATGCATATATAGTCTTTGATATTTATACATATTACAAGAGTGATACCGAATTTGCAAACAAAAATAATATAGAAATTTGAATGAAAGTGAATATCTGGGTCGATATAAATATGTTCTTTTTTCGTATATACATAAATTTAATTTTTATGGATAACTTAAATCACAGATTGAGTTGGTTTTGAAAATATGTCAATGTAATCAATTAAGTTAGACATGTAAATGCCTCTATATAAGTATTATTTCGGATGCCCACCAAGTGAATTTAAAACTTTAGTTAAGAAGATATCTTACCCTAACATGGAAGAGTCAAAACTCCGAACTGTATACTCTGACGATAACTTTAACTCAGGACATGATGATTTCTGAACTTGAAATTTGAGATTTATTCTCCGTATGATCAAATTAATTATTTTAAAATCATCATCTAGCAGATGCTATTATGAGTTGCTTAGACTTAAGTCCTTGAATTTAGAATTCAGGTGGATTGAAAATTTACTCCAAAGCAATAACGAAATTATAAAAATTCAATCGAAATTTTAAGTATAATTCGTAAAGAAAACTGTTACGATATCTTTATCCAATGAAGTGGGTTCATAAACAAGGTATGTCTTAAAAGGACAAAGATATCTAACTCTAAACACTCCACACTATATTTGGCCAAACACCAACCAAATTTTCAGAAACTAGTTGACTCCCAGTTAGAGAAAGAAACATCACTGTAAAAATATTTTTTACCATCCTTGAAAAAGAGCCACTTATTTTTACCGCCAAAATCAACGAGCCGAGGTTCGAGTCCAAGCCAAGCCAAGCCAAGCCAAGCCAAGCCGAGCCGAAACATGCCATATAAAAGGAAATCCAATCTTCTCCATTACAAGCTGGCTGTTAATAAAGTTTTCCAACCCAGGGTAATGTAATCTCTTCTTCCTTTTGGAAAAAAGCATCCTAATCAATTCAAGTCAAGTCTCTACATTACAGCTCCATTTTTCCTCTTTAATGGCGATGACTCTGACTCTCTATCCAACTCGGACTACTTGAATTCACTTCTCCTTGCCATTTCTCCCCCTTTTCCATCTCCGAATTGCTCCGTTTCCGTTCAGATCTCAGTTCAGAATGGAGGATGATAAAGCTGCATTGTCGCGTGATTTGATCGCACTAGTCAGCGAAATCTCGGCAATCAACGATTACAGACCTACCGTGAAGAAGCAGTACACGAATCTAGCGAGGAGGCTCAAGCTGTTGACTCCATTATTCGAAGAGATTCGAGATAGCAACGAATCCTTGCCGGATGATTCGGTTAAAGCGCTCTCTTCCTTGTTCACGGCGCTTCAGTCGGCTAGAGATTTGCTCCGGTTTGGTTCTGAAGGGAGTAAGATTTATCTGGTGAGTTTGTTGCCGATTTGGATAATAAACTCATGAAAGTAAAATTGATTACTTATATGCTGCTTTGGTTTTAATTTGTTTGATCTGTTTGTTTTTTGTGTTTAAATGTGATTTTGTTTGTTTTGTTTGCAATAGAACACACTTATCATTTACTGGTTGAAATGGTTGGCATCTTCCATCTGATTCTGATGACTGATTGATATGCACATATAGTAAAGTCTTCTTTTACAGTGATCAATTTTCGCGGAATTTCGTGGTGTTTGGTTGGATTTGAACCTTACTAGATCATGGATGCTATGCCATATCCTTTTATTGCAGTTGTTGATATCATAATTTTGTTTTATTAGCTGTTATAATTGTTTCGTAGCTGCCAGGAGATTTTTATCATGATTCTAGTGTTTCGGATTCGTTCAGTATATGGAAGTTAGATTGATGCTTTGAAGTCTGAAGCCTAGTCTTTAGGTTTCTTGTAGTATATGGAAGTTAGATGATGACAATGTTACGGAGGATGTTATTGATCTCCTGTGCATTTAATTTTCTATAGCTTGACGAATGGAGATTCGCGGCACTCATAGTTATTAAGTGCTCTAGCGTCCAACTTTAGATCATCTTACGACTTACTAATAGAATTTTAAAAACCACACTAAGGTGTGTGATTGTACTTGATAGGCCTTAAATAGTAAGAATAACCGCACCACGTCTCATCCAAGTGTTAGGCGCATTCCCATAATTTCACCCATCTAACATATGCCCTTCTCCATACATAAGGTTTCAAACATGTCATTCTAACGGAAGCTTTATAGGTACAAACGTGGGAGGCTTGATGCACTTCGTTGGTTTGAATCTGAGTATATCATTAAGGGCATAACCTTTCTCCCGTAGCTGTATGGCATTTATTGTTATAGTAGTTTATTCAATCATTAAAACCGGGGTGCTTCCAAGTCTAAGTTGTTGATTATGAAGTGTGTGTGTGTGTGTGTGTTTATGTATGTAAGACATATTATCATGTTTTCAATATAAAATGGATCCATGATGATTAAGGACGTGAGGATCATTGCACATAATGTCTTTCTCACTTTTATAAATTTTGTTAAGCATAACATCGGTTTACCTAATTAGTAACAAAACCCTAGTTATATCCATATTGGATAACACATGTAATTTAACGAGTAAGATATGTTATGTGTACCTAACTTTTAATAAATAGTAAATTCAATAACATGTGTTAAACCTCACCCTGTATGTACTGATTAAGACCAACTGCTTACCACAATGAATGAATGTAAAAATACTACGCCTTTGTAATCGAACTTGTGGGTTTAAGAAATCGCTAACCAACCTTCCCACAGGAAATCTTTTTTTAACATGAAGCATGTTGGGACTATATTAGATAGAAATGAGAACTCCAGCTATAGGAATCATTACAATGTTCACTGCATCTTAGAAGCATATAAATTCTGCTTGTTTTGAGCTTCTTGTGAGTGTTAATTTAGAGAATTTTGGAGCAGTACCATAGATGTGTTACTGGTGTACCTGCACCATCCATTTTGACTTTAATTACTTATTTATTTTAGTAATTGAGGATGGATGGTGCGTGTAGCGGTTAAGGGCTATAATTATGCTTTTGTTTTATCACATTCTTTTTAGAGTACATGACAATTGGACATGTGTGCATATAAGTACCTTAAGTATGCTTTGTCGTTTTCCTGCACAATTACTGGAAATCTGTGATTGGAGTTCAATGTCAATTATGTGAAAAATAAGTGACAGTTCTATGTTCACAAGCTAACTTTTTCCTTTACTGCCAAATCTCTTGATGTGGTTCTTGAACAATCTAATGTTGATTAATATAGTTATTTATCAATATATCAGTCAGATACATTTCCCCCCTCTTTTGATGTCTTAATGCAAAGTATGGTCATACTGGTAGTCTCGTGATTACTTGTTACTTGGTAGAGTCATCTTTACTGTTTTCTAACCAAAATTTAATTCTCTCTTCCATACTGCATTAGTGCGGAATATACTTTACTCATTGAATCTAAGACCATATATACCTTTGGCTGATGAATATATAGTATACTTATTTCTGAAAATTTCTTCCCCTACATGCAGGTTCTAGAGAGAGATCAGATCATGAATAAATTTCAGGAAGTCACGGCTGAATTAGAGCAGGCTCTAACTAGTATTTCATTTGAGAAACTTGACATATCTGATGAGGTGAAAGAACAGGTAAACTCATGTCCTGCTCTTGGTGCACACATTCTGTCGTTCCTATCAGCAAAATACTATAATAGCAATACTGCTACTTTTCCTCCTTTTCTGCATTTTGCAACACCTATAATTGAATTGATTTGTTGGCTGCTATCAGGTTGCTCTAATTTGATATATTTGTTTGGCGTGACTGAATAAATCTGTTGGTCAGTTGTATCTTTAACTTACCTTTGCTCCCCCTCTATCTCCCAAGGTTGAGCTAGTGCTCGCTCAATTCAGAAGAGCCAAGGGAAGGGTGGATGCACCAGACGCTGAGCTATTCGATGATCTCCTTTGCATTTACAGCAAGAATAATGATGGTGCTAATGAATCAGATGTGTTGGGGAGACTTGTTGAGAAATTACAGCTAAGTGGCATTACCGACCTAACTCAAGAATCACTTGCTTTGCATGAGATGGTTGGTGCCACTGGTGGGGACCCAGAGGAGAGCATAGAGAAAATGTCTATGCTTTTAAAGAAAGTCAAGGATTTTGTGCTGACTGTCAATCCTAACATTGAATCGAGCACAGCCGAAAAGCCTGTTGTTGCAAGTAGCAGTGGCAAAGTCTTGTCAAATCAGAAGAGCCTTGTCATACCAGATGATTTTCGATGCCCCATCTCATTAGAGCTGATGAGGGATCCGGTCATTGTTTCAACAGGGCAGGTATTTTATTTCCTTCTATGTGAATGTTTGCTGCATCTTTTCTATTCTTCTGCTGTCTGGTGATCTCTCCCTGGTCTTTAAATGCCTTAAACATGTTTGTATTTCTCTGTGTTGCGCAATATGCTAATTGCGCAAAGGTGTAATAAATTCAAATACAGTGCATGCTCAAAACACAATGCACGAGATTTGCTCGAGCTCCTCTGGTTTCATTTATAGTATTAGAAGTAATGTCTGTTTATAATTATTTCCACTGCAGACATATGAAAGATCATGCATCGAGAAATGGCTGGAAGCTGGGCATGGAACTTGTCCAAAAACACAACAAACTCTTACCAGCACTGCTCTCACACCAAACTACGTCCTCCGAAGTCTCATAGCACAATGGTGTGAAGCACATGGAGTTGAACAACCCGAAAGGCCTGGATCTAAATCAACCAAACCTTCTGCATGCTCCCCTGCTGAGCGTTCCAAAATTGAAGAGCTTCTCCACAAGCTCAAATCCGGGACCCCGGAAGATCAGCGAGCAGCGGCAGGTGAAGTCCGTCTACTTGCCAAACGAAATGCTGACAATCGGATTGCGATAGCTGAAGCCGGTGCAATTCCTCTCCTCGTCCACCTTTTATCAACTCCGGATTCCCGGACGCAGGAGCACGCTGTTACAGCGCTCCTTAACCTTTCAATATGCGATAATAACAAAGGTGGCATCATTTCATCCGGGGCAGTACCTGGTATAGTTCAAGTTCTTAAACGGGGGAGCATGGAAGCCAGGGAAAATGCTGCTGCCACTCTATTTAGTCTCTCTGTGGTAGATGAAAACAAGGTGACAATCGGCTCTTCTGGTGCTATTCCACCACTTGTCACGTTATTAAGTGAGGGGACCCAAAGAGGGAAGAAGGATGCTGCGACGGCATTGTTTAATTTATGCATATATCAAGGAAACAAGGGGAAAGCTGTACGTGCAGGAGTTATTCCGACTCTCATGCGGTTACTTACAGAACCTCAAGGGAGCATGGTGGACGAGGCATTGGCAATACTCGCAATATTGGCTAGCCATCCGGAAGGTAAGTCAACAATTGGAGCAGCAGAGGCAGTGCCGGTTTTGGTGGATGTTATTGCAAACGGTTCCCCAAGGAATAAAGAGAATGCTGCAGCAGTTTTGGTGCACCTTTGTTCAAGCGACCAGCATTACCTCATTAAGGCGCAAGAGTTGGGCGTAATGGTTTCGTTGCTTGATTTAGCGCAAAATGGCACAGAGAGAGGGAAGCGGAAGGCTACACAGTTACTTGAGCGGATGAACAGATTTGTGGAAACACAAAAGCAGGCGCGAGGGCAGCCTGAAACTCAAACTCAGATATCACATCCACCTTCATCCGCCAATGCTGTCAATAGTTAAGCATTCGCATTCCATTATTTCTGTTTATTTATTTTCGGTTTCTTTTGATGTGTCGAAGGGCGCCATTGTAGCTTGGTTAGAAGGGGAACGGCGGAAGATCGTTGTTCCCATTGCTGAAGTTGTTTATTTATTTGGATTTTTTTCTCTTCTTTTCTTTTCTTTTATCTTGAGGACTACAGTATAAGGGGGGAAAGGGCAAGAGTTTAACAGAGGAAAGAAAAGTGACCTGCCGTAAAGTCACGTGTATGTTGTTGTTTGTAACTTTGTAAAGCAAAGTGTAATTTTCCAATTTTGCATTGGAAAACCTGGGGTTAATTTTACATATGTAGTTCTACTTTGAGCTTATATATATGTCACTAAAGTATTTATACTTTTCTTCATCAGTTAACTACCATTGTTAAATTTGATTACAAATGTTTTTTGGGCAGAATCGGTCGATGCATCGCCAACATCTAACCTTGATTTTGTGTAAGTCATATCATGATTTTATAAGAATTTAATTTACAATTTTTACTAGGTTTGACATTGGAATAATTAGAAATGATATGAGATGGGACACGCTAACGTAAGATAGACTTGACATGATAACAGAATGGAATGTCTCCAATAATGGTTGGTACTAGAGTGGTTTGTAGCTAGCAGCAACGCGTTGTGAATAAATTCGATTGATAAGATAGGATAAAATAAAAAATGGGATGAATCATGAATGGTATGTTTACATACATAATAGAAGTTGGAAGTTGGTACTAATGTACATGCATGAGATTGTCTGGCAGTTATAATAAATAGGTCCACACTGCACAAACCAAATTAACAAAACATCGATCATTGCCTGTTTATGCTCCTGTTCTCTATGTGTTCAGTTCTACCAAGTGGAAACAAAACATGAATATCCCATTAGCAGCACTACGTACACTTAATTTGCCTCTGCGATTGTACTAGTTATCTTGTCCGACCACTTCACTACAAGTATAATACATTTAATGAGGAAAATTGAAATTGGGACCTTAAATAACGTACTTTCTTCAGTAACAAGATCTTCATTCTATAAGATTGCTCTCCTTAATTATTGGTATCAAACATGCATGTTGATATAACACAACACTCACTCTCTGCTAATTAACAACTAAGCAAGACATCGTCAATCTTACGCATATGAACTCTAAAGTGCCGAATCAAATGACAAGGGAACAATCAAACAACAAATCAAAGTGACATAGTCATTTACGTGGTTTGGTTTTCACCTGCATCTATGGAGAGTACCAAGTATTACATAACCTCAACCACGAACCGTGTGATGAGCTAGTGTATTCTTGCAAAGGTAACTCAACACAAGAATTGGAAAACTTAACAACTGCAACACAATCAGAAAACAAGATTATCTTCTCCAGCCTTTTCATTAATATCACAAAATATTAGGTTTAAGATACATTTCTTTTTGATTCACCTTGAAGCCCCTCCACAGGAACACACACACACACAAACTCAAACACACACCAATTAAAGTCCTACTTCGATTCCTACTATCAAACTAGATCTATACCACATGTATAAGTAAAACTAAGCAAGCTGATCAGTGATCACAAATTAACCTCCAAAAAAAAAAAATAGAGAGAAAAATGAAAATGCACTAGCTAGCTAACTGACAAACCCAAAATATAATCTGCAATTAGCTAAACCAATTAAGAGAGACCATTTAACTATATTAGTTTTCGAGCTTTGTTCTTCACCATATTGGCACAAAAAAAATCCTGAGCAAAGAGTAGCAACTGAACTTCCTTGTGTGGCACTTGGATAGGTACTAATTTACTACTATTACTCTGATCTTCCATTTTCCGCTTCTTGGATGGAAGCGATTTCGGTTTCCTTGGAGCTGGTGGTGGACATGATTTGCTCATCACTTGATCTCTTGGAGTTGTGCATCCATCTTCACCTACATCACCAGCTTTCAACATGACTAGTTCTCCATCAGATGGCACTATTACATTAACCATCAGAACCTTGTTGGAAGAGACGTCGACCCTTTTCGCCTCTTCTTGGATAGCTGGTGGGAATTGTATCCCTTCAAGGCTGTTGCCTTTCGGCATTGCATGCAAATTTTCTTTCTTGATCGATGACGAGTCCAGATTTGAATCATCAGAAGGCATTTTCTATATAAATTTGTAATGTATGAGAAAAAGTATACAAGAGAGGATCCTTTTTTAATGTAAGGAGGAAATAAGAAATGAGAAGAGAAGTAGATAGTTAATTACTATATATGCACAAGGTTGGAACATGAGGAATATATAATGAAGAAGCAATGTGTTGAAGAACGAACGTGATACTTGCCTTAATTTCTAGGGCATGTATTTTGGTTGACTTTTTTGTGATGGAGTAGTTTAATTTTCAACTTTTTACTTGTGAGCTTTTGCACTTTTGGTGAGGAATCCAATGTAAACTAACCCTTTTCTTCCTTAGCTTCTCAATTTCCGTGAGTGAACTGATTGACTGATTGATTCAATTCCTTGATACATTTTCATAAATTAGCCTTGGATACTCCCTCAGGTCTACCACTATTGTCAAAACTCAAAAGACTTAATTGTAATAATGTCATGAAATTATGTAGACGAACATGGAAAATTATGCAACAAAAACTTTAAGCCCGATTTATTATACTGTTGGAGTGGCCATCTCCCCACTCAAATCGAACATTTTATACACAAAAATTTCAATTTAAGTTGAAAAAGACCACTCAAATTCTATATCAATAAGTCCCTAAATAATTTTTTTACTAGTTATATACCATATATCTGGTAAAAGTTAGTGTAAGAATCACAAAACCTGATGCAAATAAACACAATATATACTCCGAGATATTAAAACCTACTTTGTTATGAGTCTTATGAGTTGTGACAATGTTCCTGAACTCAGAAGATAAAACTACTAGCTATGACAATATCGTTTAATCTTTCATTGCAAACTTCGTAGCTCTAGAATATCGTATGGCGTACTGCTGCGTATGGACAAATAAGTTGCAGATCAAGTAAGAAATACTAGCTCGTAAAAATATGGAAAATTAGGCATTGACTTTTGGTAATGGAATTAATAATTAGTTATGATAAGAGAAAGGTCACGTTAACGTAAGATATACTTCATGTATGATGATAACTGCAGAATGGAATGTCCCCAAATAATCATACTATAGTTTTGTACTATCAGTAATATTTACTGATTGTATTATATTCCACTGAAATTTACTGAACTAGACTGAATTGAAGTAAGTATAAATTATAATTAAGCTGAGCTGAACTGAACTGAAGTAAAATATAAATTATAATTAAATCGAGTTGAAGCAAACTGAACTGGACTAAACTGAATTAAATTGATTTTCAGTTGAAGAGAACGTCTCGGAGGTATTTTGATGAGATAATAGGATAGTGGAAAGAAAAATGGATGATGATAATTGATTGAAACACAAAGACAACACATGAGATTGTCTGGCAGTTATAATGGTCCACACTAAACAAAACAAATTAATGAAAGCAACAAAGGAGCATTGGCTTGTTTATGTTGTTCTCTTCTGTTCTACCAAGTGGCAACAAATCAGCATGCCATTAACATTAGCTAGCTACTTTCCTACCTCTGTACTAGTTATCCTGTCCGACCTTAAATAACCTTTGGTGTTACTTCCAAGTTCCAATTTCATATGGCGTCTAAAGTCCTCCACCTACCGTTTGTTTCTTACAAGTGGTTCATGGAAGTATACATGGACCGCAAATAACTTCCTTTAATTTGTTTTTAAGTATACAAATCTTCATTATATAAGTAATGGAATATATATGGTGATGTAGTGGAATTAAGTTGGAGTGGTGAGGAGGAGGTGCAGAGTTCGATTCTTGATGTAGAGATAAGGTGGTTTAGAAGTAACGGGGTATTGATATGTGAAAAAATAGTAGTAATCTTAACCGTTTAAAAAAAAAATTGTATAAATAACTGACTATCATTAGTATCTTATCACCCCTCCACAAGTCATTATAAGAATAAGAGATCTTATTTAATATGATGTTCATTATTCAATCTTTAGCTCACACTCATTTCGATTGAATTCGGGCACAAGTGAAATTCTATCAAAAATCAAACATTATCCGCATCCATATAGCAAAGTGAGGCTGCCATTGATTAGTAAAAGTTATAACTCCGATTTTCCTATCGATTAGTTCTTCTTATGAATTAGGAAGAGGTAGGGTCATTTGCTTTTAATCAGTGTGATTTATTCCCCTCGGATTCGACTTGGTAGGGTACCTTAATAATATCATTTGGCGGCAGGCGAGGAATATGTAACGAGTGTGACATTATTAATTTAGTTTTGTAGAAATAATTTCTAAATCTCATCATGTTTTGTTTGTTTGTGATGATAATGTTGGGATAGTTGCCAAAAGTGTCCGGGACAACTCATGATTCCTATCATCATTCACGACAAGGGGTGATGAAGAAAGGAACTTTTGCACTCGAAAATTTAGAGAGATCGGTTTCGAAATTAGAAAATACCATCAACACATTCATGCCAAACTTTTGCACATGTGTTGTACATTGTATCAGGCTATAAGCTCTTCTAGTGGGAGATACTACTAATCTTATCCTTCTTGAATTCTAGTATAACAAAAATACTTATCGTGAAGTGAAATTAGTATAATAGTATGGCCATAGGAGTATTGGTTCGATCACATTTTTGACATTGTAGTATATTTAAATTAGATAGGTCTTGTTTACTACTAACTTTTCAGCTTTATAATTTTTTTATTTAAAAAAACTCCTTACGTGTCCACGTAACTTCTTAAACAAGCTAGCTGAAAAACTAAACAAGTTAGTTTGTTGAAAAAATAAAAACATTTAATCCGCTATCAATTACCTTTTCAGCTACCAACTATATTTTTAGTTAATTTTGTTAAACATTTATGTAAAGGACGTTATTTGGTCAAACTTGTTTCCTAAAATAAGTTTTATATGTAAAATAAGTTCGGTAGGTAAACAACTAACTAATTATATATTATGATCTGTTTTT
This sequence comes from Plantago elongata, assembly GCA_036897095.1. Classification (NCBI taxonomy): domain Eukaryota; kingdom Viridiplantae; phylum Streptophyta; class Magnoliopsida; order Lamiales; family Plantaginaceae; genus Plantago; species Plantago elongata. The sequence continues at coordinate 2,951 of JAYMSP010001611.1, read as the reverse complement.
ATATTTTATGTTCATCAAATCGTTATCATGATTTAACTTGCTAAACACCAATGTAAAATTCATATAGCTATCAACTCTCTGACTTTAGTTATTTATAAAAGATTGTGAAAGTCTAAATTTTTGGGAGAGTTCTATAATATGTATATTATTTGTGTGGTGTTGGGTATAAATTGTAGATTTTTATGTATTGATAAATTATATAATATTGTATAATAATTGTACGGTTGAATTTTTTAGTGTATACTTTAAAGTATTTTTGAATTTTTAGGAGAGCTTCTCCCAATTATTTAGTCAATTAATTTATCGGTTGACCGGCACCTGACCATTTATCATTTCACTAGACAGAGTGGATAAGGTAAGCCATATTGGACACTGCATTATTCCCATTGCGATCATTTGGGCTCAGGCTCTCAGCAGAGGATCTTGGACCTTCAGCCCAAAACATTAGCCCTAATTGGCCCATATATGGATGAGGAACGGATTTGGGCTCAAAATTTGTAAACAGGCTTAGTACTGCACAGCCCAGCCCATACAAGTAAGACGTCAAATAAACCTGAAGCTGCTCATTCAACACTGTATTATTCATAATGCAGTTGAAATTCCCGCCGAATATTAATTGAGCTTCTGGTTGGCAAAAAATTAAATGCATGCTCAGTTTATGTTATCAGAGTGCTCTTTCATAAATATTACATGATGATATATTATTTGAGCTTTTGGTTGGCAAAGATGAAATGGCACACTCAATTTATGTCATCTGAATGCTCATCTATTTATAAATCAGACCTAACTTACTTGTTGGGTGATTTTCACATGATATATACTTTCATTTCATATATCTTAATTCTAGATAATTTATGAAATTGTCATTAATATGGATTTATTCATTGGGCGACTCCACACCCCTTCATATACTCAGCGACCTATGAATTTATGATTAATTTCTAAATCACATGTTAGTTGTTCTTTAACTTTTTGAAATAAAAAATTAACCCTTCACAAATTGGCTGGCCAAATTTGTAACACATAATTTGATTTCAGCTAACTCAATTCGATTGAATTTTCGTATACATATAAATTGGATTTAAAAATTAATTTCGAAAATTACACATTTTGTGAGTTCATGTTATAAGAACTTGCACTTCCTCTAACCTTTTACAATAGATATGTCAATATTAGCTGTAGTATCTTATATAATATGGTGTACCTGGATTTTTTTCCCAACCAAAGACCATCTAATTAACAAATTGTGAAGGTAGATATTTTTTTTTTTAATGAAGACAAGGTATCATACATGACCCACATCCATGTTTTTCCACATTTCACCAGCAGCAGGCATAAAATGTGAACCAATTAGCACACTTTGCGTCTATTCTATTGGTAAAGAATGATTTTAATCCATTGATACAATTAATATTATCTTAATACGCTACTTGTGTGATGAATCGTGGACAATTAATTTAATGATTTATGATCGAAAGTTAGATCTGGTAATTGCCGGTGAGAAGGATAAAGGTACCGTGTACAAGTGGGATAATTATTTAACTAATTATATCGCGTTGCGTTGTATATATATGAATATGACTAGTCTATTCGGTTTTCAACAACCGTAATCAGCTCCACTTGGAATTTTGAATGTTCCTAATTGGAGTCTTTCATTGAGGAACTTAATTAACCCACCCACAGGTAAAAAAGTACACAACTATGCATTGACTATTAGTTATCCAAGTTAACATTATATCTTACCTACAAAGGTTGTATTCATATTAAATATTTGATATGTTCATCATGTATGTAGGAGAAACCAAACAATCTCTAATTATGTGAAACCATCATTCTTTTTAGTTCATTTGTAAACTTTTCTTCTGTACAATTGGAGCCCAGCCCACAGTTGTTGACACAAGCTAAAATAGTTGTTTGGGAAATATGGAATATGGCAATTGATAAAAGGCATTTGATAAAAGATAAGATGCCCATTTGCATATGTTATGAGTAGCACATACAATAGTGTAGCATTGACATTGGAATTTGATGATGTCAATTGTCACCCCAGCCCAGGAGCCATAAGTCAAAATTTGATAATAGACTAATTAATGGTGATACTTAATTACTCCGTCCCGATAACATTCCACATATAATTTTAATAGAGGTTGGAGGATTAATTGGTATAGAATATAAATGTTCATTTGAATGGATTTTAGTAAAATTGTGTTTGAAATGGAATTAAAATGGGATATTTCAAGTGTATTTTAGGTCAAATCACTGTTCATCGACCCAAATTCACTTATTACAATTGGAAAACAAACCGCCCATGAATCATTTTAGTCCCACTCCAAGACCAGAAGTACAACAACAATTAACGGATTAGAATTTATATGATTACGAACACACATTGGGTTAATAAGGCAAGAGGTTGATAGCAACATGAAATCCCTGCCAAATTGGCTACTACTTGCTCCCAAAGCTTGTAGGTTCTTGACTGATTCCATGATAAATTACTGATTGACAAAACTATGTACATGTAATATTTGCATTTCTTTGAAAAAATAAAGGAAGAAGAGGAATTATATAGTTTTCTTAATGAAAGCTAAATATTTTACAAGATTTACTCATTTAAAATTCAAATAAATAACAGAGCGAGTAATATTAATTTTTATTTTTAAAGATATATAATAAAAAAATTATAAATAATTCGAAGCAAAGCAAAAATCATATACCATGAAAAAACAACTCACATGTAATTAATATGAAATGATCACATGAGATCAACCTTTTAAATGGTCACATGACTTGTACCTATGATGATGAGCTGCATAAGAAAAAGTTGGAAGATGGATCCTTTATATATTTTAGATGTTTATGTTAGTTGGGAAAATTATTGGTTTGGTTTAGAATTTAGAATGTTTTAACTGCAACATCGACCCACATTTTATATATATATATATATATATATA
>JAYMSP010001610.1:0-30415 GCA_036897095.1 Plantago elongata | reverse complement strand
ATTCAAACTAGATTAGGTTTGTTTCCTTTTCTAGGTCTAGTTATGTTTACAGTTCGTTTAATCGTCTGTGATTATTCGAATCTAGTTTTGTAGTTCTACTTGTAGGATTACTTTTGACTTAAAGGTGTTTGCCGGTATCGTTTTTATATACCGGCTTGAGAAATTCCGTTGCGTCCATGGTGTGATTTTACTATTTAGGATAGTTTGTGCTTTACAGAATTCGTTCTGGTTAATGTTGACAACGGTGTTGACTCATCATCAATAGACAACATTGTTGGAAACGTTATTTGCAGTACTTATCCCGATCCTATATTCTAACAGAAATTACTTGAAAGCTTATGTAAGATTACCTTTGTTGGTGCAGAGCCATCTAGACACTGCATATAAGTTCCACTACCAACTTGCGCGAAGAAAAGGCAACCGACTCGATCCTCACAACCTTCCGTACCACGACAGGCATAGTCAATAGATGCTAAGGGAAGATTAGGACAAGCCAAAACTCCCAACACAACTTTCCCTTCATCTAGCAGGGCTAAGGCAATAGCATACTGACCGTCTCGTCTCAAGTACCCTTTTGTTCCATCAATTGGATCCAAAACCCAATGCTGTCCACAAGGACCCCCTTCGGATTTGCCTTTATCAATAGTCACAAGCACCACTTCTTCAGAAAGAGGCAGGGCAATATCATTACAACCACTCTTCTCATCATCATGATCAGTTGATAACAAGGTTTCATTGACAAGTTCTGTTATGCGACGCAGTGTTTCTCCAGATTCTTGACTGCGAAGGTCGTGTGAGTCCTCTTCAGCAACTAGTGAAAATGGCATTGATGGAAGTTCTTTCTCCAAAATAATGGTAACAAGAGCCTGAGAGCAATAATCAGGTACTGTGACGAGGCTTTTGTCGGACTTGGCTTGGACTTCAGATTGCGATAACTCCCTTCGCGCTTTCTGGCAGAGTCGAGCAGCGAGGGATGTAGCTTTTTTGGCAGCGCCTAGGTGTTTGTTGTATGACATTATTGGTGCATGAAATGGAAGTACCAAGAAGATAGATATATACTGTAGGAGTGTAGGAGTGTAGGTGTTCTGGGGATCATTAAGGTGATATATATACTTCTATGGATAAGGATTTATTGTAAAATAAATAAAATAATAATAATTAAAAAAAAAAAGGTGATCTGATGCCCGGTCTAGACGTTACCCAATTGACCCGTTAATACTTTATAGTCCGTTTTGGTTACGTCCAAAGACCACAGTCCACACCCAATTGACCCATCCGTTTTGGTTACGTCCAAAGACCACAGTCCACACCATAATGTTCGTAGGCCTGTTTTAGTAAAATTAGCTGAAAATGTAATTGGTAACTCAAAAGTTAGCTGATAATTGAATAATTAGTTGGTAGTTGGTTAGACAGCTTTTATTTTAACAAGCTAACTTGGTTAGCTTTTCAAACCTACTAATTTTTCAACTAAGCTCGTTACGTAAATGTGCAACTTTTCAAATAAGCTAGCTGAAAAAGTAGTGGTAAAGAGAACCTTATATTCTTTTTGGAAATTACTATTGTTTATACTCTGAAAACTTCATGATTAAGTTGAATAATAGTGATGTTCCCCAACTTGTTGGACCATCAACCTAGCTTTAATTAGTTCTTTGCTCATCTAGAATGTATTCCCATACATTTCTGATACATTTTTGTCACTGTAAGATTCTCGTTTTAAATAAAAGAATTAAAAATTAATTTTCTCAATGTCGGAAAATTCAATTTTTTTTATTAATGTTAATTAAGGTTGACTTCGTTAACAACTAATTACAGAGTGTGTGAAAAAATATTTGGCAAAATTATAATTTCGAACTATTATAGGGGTGAAAGTGTAATTAACTCTAAAAGAACTTCATTATAAACGATTTCGATGTAAAATATAAGTATTTAGGGATTTTTTACGGTCAGACAGGCTTTCGCCCTGCCTGACAACAAGTAGAAAATAAAAAAAATTAACATATTTATTTCGTTAAATTCTAAAATATTAAAGTGAAAATTTGATAATTCTTAAAAAATATTATTTGAATTTTAAAATATTTTAGAAGCCAAAATTTGCATTTTTTGATTGATATTTGTATTTTTTTTAATTTAAATATCTATAAGGCGGAAGTGTGATGGGGTGTCGCTAAAGCGAAACGGCGATCGCCCTTTCGCCTTATGAATATTTAAATTTATAAAATGTAAATATTAATAAAAAAACAATTCAACTTCTAAAATATTTTTAAAAATAAAATAATATTTTTTTTGAATTACATACTTTTTATTTTAGTATTTTGAAATTTAACAGAATAAATATGTCAATTTTTTTCTTTATTACATGCTGTCTGACACCGTAGAAAAGCCCAAGTATGTATGAAGATGAATTGTTCCAAGGCATAGTTTGTTTGTAGTTAATTAGTTTATTAATTAAAGTCGAACTTATTAAGAAAATTGTACACGTTAAATGTATTCATACTGAAAAGGTTTAACTTTATTTTTAAAAATTTATTTATAAAACTCTGAAATTAAACATGCCAACTCTAGAGAATCTTATTATGTGCATGTAAGTTTCTTGGTATTTGCAGGAGTGATGATAAAGTCTATGGAGAATTACGTGTTTTGTTACAATGGAATTGGATCCATCTCATGCTGAACAGTCCATATTCAAAAGTGCATGAAAAAGATCATGTCGTATCATCCATAAATAATTTCATCGGCCTAAGGATTGGGTTGTAATAGATGGTATGAGTGTTGAACCATCCACTCGGGATGGACAGTTGGTCTAGGCAAGACACAATCACAAAATTTAAGAGGGGATTAATACGACTCCCCACAATTTCAGAGGATTTAATGAGATTTATAGCGTTACACTTACCAATCTTTACTGCATTCAGTAGAAGAATTTTCAGTAGGTTATTTATTATAAAATTGTTCTATAGCGATATACTTAACATAAATGATTCAGGTAAGTCCTTTCGTTCAGATTTCAAATTGTTGAAATTGAATTTAGGTAATTAGAAATTAGCCAAGTGAATGTGATTTTTATGTTTCTTAGTTAATTGGATGATAAATCAGTGTAGAATTGTGCTACTATCTACTCTGCTGCTGGAATAATAGTTGATGATATTAGGAGCAAACTCACTCCTTTAGTTTCGTTTCTAGATTGTGTAATAGTGCATTGCAAGAATTATCTCAGGTTGTGGATTGTTTATTCGTACTGCTGGTAATTATCAGTGAACCACAATTGAAATCCGCTTTAGCCCAAGCAAGGTAAATATATTTGTCTTCTATGCAACCTACTATGTAAATTCAGGGGACGAGATCAGCCTACTATGTAGATAAACTGTGTTTAATCCTATATTTGTTATGTGTGTTTAATTACTCTAACCTCTATTTCAATATAGTGGCAGCAAGTCCTCTTTTTTTTTTTTTTAGTTTTCAAAATGAATTTAGTTGCTACTACTTCTTGTGTGAAATATGAAATGTTGATACTCGTGACAGTTTTATGTTAATTACACAATAGCTCAGATGTTTAGTGTTTTATGTTAATTACACAATAGCTCAGATGTTTAGTGAATGAACCCAAAAAATCTACTCTAACTAGCTAATCTGTATATAGTACTCTTACCTCATTTGTCTTAGATAAAAACAATATTACATGGTCTCTATCTTTTGAAATCTATAATCTATTTGTTTCTATTTATTTATTTATTCACTTATGACACGTAACCTTTGATTAATTGCAGCATCCACGATAACAACGTAGAAGATGAGCATTTATCTTCTGATGAACAAAATCCCCCTCAAAATTCATATTGTGATGGTGTGCGATTTTTTAATGAAGATGATCTTACTCTCGATGATGACACAGTAAAGGGACTAGCTTTTAGATGCATTGGCGATGCAAATGCATTTTATCGTACCTATAGTACACGCAAAGTATTAGGGGTGTGCATGGATCGGATATTTGCTCAAATTGAAATCCGATACGAAACTTCGGATCGAATTTTTTCGGATTAAATCTAAAAATTCAAAAAAAATAAAATAAATGAACTACATAGATCGCTAGCACAAATAAATGTCCACCAATTTAACAGACATAATCAGATCTCAATCAACACAGACACTAGATTATCATAGAGATGTTAAAAAAGGATTACAATATTGAAACAAATAAAACAATCCTGCTTCAAAGCCAAAATGGCTACGATGTCATTGTCGACTTCTCTACTTTGAAGCTCGACTTCAGCGTGATTCCGTCTCTACAGTAACTGAGAAGCAAAGGTGATTGGAAGCTGCGGTGTGATGAATGGAGGAGTAGAGGAGAGTGAGAGTTGCGGTGATGAACGGAGGAGATGAGAGTTGCGGTGATGAACGGAGGAGATGAGAGTCGCGATGGGAAACGTAGGAGAGGAGGTGGCAAGAGATCTGAGGAGATGAGAGATCTAAAATGGGTTAGGGTTTTTGTTGCTGATGGTCTTAATTAGATATTAGAAGGGAGTGGGTTAGGCTAGTGTGTGTGGGGAGAGATAGCAGTACAATATTGTATTTATATTTTTCTTATTTTTAGATTTTCTGATTAATCCGAAAATTCACGGATCGGATCAGATCGGATCGGATCCAAAATTTTCGGACTGGAAGATGTGCTAATCCGAAAACCGATCTGAAGGCACCGGTTCGGGTTGGATTTTCGGATTGGTTTTTCGGATTTGGACTATATGCACACCTCTACAAAGGATTTAATGTTCGGCAATCCCACAGGTTATGGTAAAGACAAGAAGGTGGTAAAATGGGAGTGTTCTTGTGCTGGCTTTCGTAAATTAGTTGTCAAAACTCCAATTAGAAATTCAAAACCAGACAATTGAGTTGGTTGTGAAGCATGTTTTCGGGTTGCTTTAAAAGACGGAATGTACTTCGTCACGAGGTTTGAACCTAAACACAACCACGAGCTATTAAGTCCGGGGTTAGATGAATTGAAATCTAACAGGTATTTTTTGTTTAAATTAACAATTGAATTTCTTATATTCTTTTGTCATTGTTATGTTATTTTTCTCTGGCTTTAGAATCTTGTTCTTTTGACATCACGGGCTGTTATATTATACTTGTTTTTAGGTTTATATCACCCAACGACAGAGTCGTAATAAGTATCTTGAATGCGGCTGGACATAGAACATGTCATATTTTGGATCTCTTAAAACTCACCCATGGAGGGCCTTCAAATTTGTCTTTTAAGGATAAAGATGCATATAACTTTCTGAACAAGCAACGAAGTGATTCTGTGAAAAATAGAGATGCATCCACGGCTTTAGGATTATTGGACGGAATGAAAATTAGTGATGTCGATTTCATATATGTACCTGTATATGATGTAGATAACTCATTAAGAAATTTATTCTGGGCAGATGCTTTCTCACAGGCTCAATATAAGTTGTTTGGGGATTCGTTGGTGGTTGACAGCACTTATAATACACATACTTATTATTATCCACTTGTTATTCTGCCTGGGGTGGACAACAATTTCAAAACATGTGTTTTTGGTGATGCATTGATTCGTGGTGAGATCCTAGACTCATATATTTGGTTGTTTGAACAATTTATAAAGTCCATGGGGGATAAGAAACCATTGTCAATTATGACTGATCAGGATCTGGCTATGGGTAATGCAATTAAGCATGTCTTGACGGAAACAAAACATCGACTTTGTAGTTGGCACTTGCTACAAAATTGTAGACAGAAGATCAAAATTCCAGAATTCCGCACAGGTCTTGCAGAACTCATGAAGAAAAATCTCTCTGTTGAAGAATTCGAGTGGTCTTGGAATGCACTCCTTGAAAAGCATGGCGATGTCGCAGAACATTCTTGGGTTACTGATTTGTATAGTAAAAGAGAAATGTGGAGTGAGGCTCACTGCATAGGACATTTTATTGCATTAATGAGGACCACCCAAAGAGCTAAGTCGCTTAACTCACGTTTCAAGCTTCGTGTGAAGCAAGGGTACATGATTGTTGAGTTGTTAAAGCATTTTTTTAACGAACTTCATAAGCTTAGGGTGGATGCTTTTGATAGCCAGCGTCTATCTGATTTGCCTGTGCAACCATTAAAGTCTACAGCCCTGTATCATCTTGTTAATCATGCAACAAAATTGTACAGCAGGAACATATATCTTAAGGTGAAAGAACAAATTAATGTTGAACAAGCGCTCGTCCCGGTGGATATTGGCTTGTCCAGATTAACTTTTGCTTATTGTTGAAAACTCAATGGAACCCGATGGTCTGTTGATTTGATATTGCAGAAAATAGACTGACATGTGAATGCAAGATGTTGGAGTCTACGAGTTTGCCCTTTTGTCATTTGTTTTATGCATTTAAGTATTTAGGGTTTAAAGGAGATCCCTTCAACTTGCATACACGATAGATGGACATCATTAGTTGGGCGACAACTTGAACCTTACTATCCATACTTATTTTCAGCAGGTGATCCCCAACGTCAAAGATTTAGGAATCTATATAAAGAGAGTATGGGTTGGTCTTTGGATGCTTCGCATACAGAACCAAATACCATAGATGCTTTAGATCAAATGAAACGTGGAGCAAAACATGTACGTGAGAGGAGAAGTCTTTCCGGTACAAAAGTGGATGAGAATTCTCAAGTGGATGAGGATTTGGATGAAATCCCAGAAGACTTGCGTGGGATTCGTGATCCCGATGGGCCGTCAATGAATTCTAAGGTAGCTAATCATGTGAATGCCGTATCTAGAGGAGCACGACCTAACACATGGCAAAAATGCGTAATATGTGGGCATGTATTTTATATCGTGATAATTGATTATATCTAAACTGATCATATTGTTTGATATGGTTTGACCGTAAATATGAAAATACAGGGTGCCTGAACATAAGAGAGGAAAATGCCCGAATAAAGATGGTCACGGGTGTACCTAGTTGTCCAACAAAGGTGCGTATTATTTTGTTGCTATTAATACATAACTCACTTGTACACATTTTTATTTATTTATATGATGTACAGATGAAAGGGTTGCACAAATTTACAGGTGATGTAACGACGAGCTAGTAGACTTTTTGAAAGGCGAATTTATTACCATTGAAAGGAAGGAGTTGATGATTAGCGTACTCAAAGTGTTTTTATGGTTGTTCGTTTTGAATTATGTAGTGGTGAATTTGTTTTTCATTTGGAATTAGCTAGTTCTGAATTAATGTTTTGCTATTTTCAATGGATTGGCAGCTTTTAGAATATCTTGTATTGGTAGTTGGGAATAATTAAACATCGATATTTTATTTGACGAATATTTTCTTATAGTACATTTTAAGTGAGGTGATAGGTATGGTTTTGTATATATGTTGAATATTACTGAGTTGAGCACGGTGTTGTAACAGTGAGGTACCAAAGGGATGCGAGAAACAGAAGATAAGGGTAGAAAAGATGGAAGAACAACAAAACGAGGATGCAGTTCAATCTTTGAATGATGAACTCCAAAATCTCAATGCGATTGAACTCCTAAAGTTTGTTGCTAATCAAAATGAGCTTCTAAATGCTCATATTCAATTACTAAATGGCAGGATGAACAACATGGAGCAAAGATTGATCGTTGTTGAAAGTGCAATCTAACTTAGTAATTAATGAGTGTGTGGATAGCTCTGCAAAAACTACTGCCACACCACAAAATAAGATACCCTCACCAACGACCACTGACTTCCAAGTAAAACAAGGTTGTGAGAAATCAGTTAACTTTGAAATGATCACAGAAGAAGAGCTTTATCAGCAAGATTATAGAACAGACATTTATGACAGAATTTGTCTCCATATGCCAACAAATGATAGCATAGCCTCATTCATGTTCGATAAAGATCTAGAGGAAAGGTGATTCCATCATTTTTTTAACTAATACAATATTCAATTGTGTGAAGTTTAATCATATTTTATTGACCAACATTTCTAATCTTGCAGGGTAGTGCTTGTTCAATATGAGAACAATTTCTTGACACGAAAAAATATTATAAGCCTACAAGGCACCAACTGGATACTTGATGACGTAAGTACTGGGTTACACATATATCATATAATAGAGTTCAAGTACTTCAATGTACTAGATATACTAACCTGAAACTCTTATATCACCTCAGGTAATAAATTGTCTCGTGTATGTTATCTGGTGCGATAGTAGATCAGATTCCCATCTCAGCTGCCACTGGAATTTACCTACATGGTTTTTGGCATGTTAAAATTCAGTGTGAATTCAAAAGTAACTGATAACTTTGACTGATTTTATTCATGATATTAAATTGTAGTCACAGGCTATTAGTGACTCTTACTCGGATGATCATATAGACAATTCGATATTCGGAGGTAAACAGAAGTATCTCCGAGGTGATCCACCAGAATGCAGAACCATTACCATCCCAATTCACGATCAAAACCACTGGTTGTCTGCCACGATCAACATTAGTTTGCAAAAAATATCAATTTTTGACACATTGACAAATCCATCAGTAAGAAAACATAGGCAGAATCTTGTTTGGAAAGCGATCAAAAATGTAAGATTTACACATACCAACAATACATGTGTTTTTTCTTTCTTTTTTATGTGAAATAATTTCAACAGGTTACAAGACTAGAGAATGTCAGCAAGATATGGAGAGAAATATATGGACAGCAAGAATTTATATGTTCTGATTGGCACAAATTCAAGATGGTGCATCTTAAGACTCCACAACAACATGATGGGTAAGGATAACATGTTCAGTAACTTTTAGATGTTGATTTAATGCCACCATATAACACTGACTATCAACAATATTACAGCTACAACTGCGGGCTATATGTGTGCCTCAACATCAAATTTCCTGATGGTGTAAATCGGCTATTGACCCATGTAAATAAGAAGTCAATTTTGCAAATGTACTTCTATATATACATATGTAGTGTTACACACTTAATCTATCGTGCACATGTGTTCCACGAGGAGGCTATCTCCACTCGTAAGAAATGAGCAACGATGCTTTATTCTCACAGAGAGAATAAAGTCATAGCTCTTGACTTTACATGGGAGAATGAAGAAGATTCTAGGGACGAAGGCCTTCCACCTTTAGACATTTTATTTTAATTAATTTAATACACTATTCATTTTTTCTGTGTTTAGGAAACGAGCTATTCTGATTGAATTTTTAAAGATATTACCAGCCGATGTTGAAAGCTGGACTGACGGTGCCATATTTATTTCGTGGTGGATGAACTAGAAGAAAGTCTTGCATTCCTAGCTTTATCAGCCTTGTCCATGTAATCTTGACGAGACTGTTTCTTTAATCCTTAAACAAAACAAATTAAGTTGCTGTCAATCCCCAGCTTCTTGCTTTAATCAAGTCACCAACAGTTTACACGCACAAATGACAGTATAAATCAGGCAACACGAACACCAAATGTACTATACTACACTCCCTCAGTAGATTGTTGTATTGCCCTAGTATCAAACCAACATAAATTCAATAATTACACGCACATTGTTTGCAAGATTAAGCTAGGAATTGCAATGGTTGGTTAAAAATCATAACCATGACCATAACCAACTAATAACCATTTATTTTTTCTAAACGGTTATTAATCATAACCGTAACCGTTTAGCAACCATAATAGGTTCGGTTTTTTGTTACGATTACGGTTAAAAAATATTTTTTTTTTGCGAAAATTTTTTTTGCGAAAAAGATATTTTTTTGCGAAAATATTTTTTTTTTGCGAAAAATAATTTTTTTGTGAAATATATTTTTTGCGAAAATTTTTTTTTTCTTGCGAAAAAAATATTTTTTACAAATTTTCACCTCGAGTAAGAAAGAATTTTCAAAAAACCGATCAATAACCTAAACCTATGGTTATTTCCGGTTATGCGAACTAACCATAACCGGTGAGAAAATTTTTCGGTTATGGTTATGGTTATTATTAATTGGTTATGGTTATGGTTATAACCTAAATTAGAATAGTAGTTATGGTTTTGAACCAACCATTGCAACCCCTAATTAAGCTACTAATTCCTCATTGTTGGCAAGATGAAGCTACTATTTCCTCATTGCTGGCATGATTAAGCTACTAGTTGAGGGTTTACAAAAAAATTGAGGGAAACTAAGAAACTATTTACCTGGATCGAATTGGGGTTTTGACCGTTCGGTGGTGGTCGTCTGGTCGTCGTTAGGTAGTGGTCGTCTGGTCGGAAGAAGAAGAGAGGGAGACACGGCGAAGTGGTGGTAGTATGGTCAGAAGAAGAAGACAGGGAGAGACGGCGAGGTGGTGTTGATTGAAATACGGAGAGGGCGAGACGGCGATGATGCGTCACGATCGTATGGAAATGATCTGAGACGGCGATGTCATGGCGAGTGACGTTGATTTTAATTTATATGTAATTATTTTAGCAAATGGCCAAATGGGTTTATGTGCTGAGACTTGTTTTATTTGATAATAATATGTATTATAAAAATTATAGTTAATATATATTGAGTTGCTCCTTGAGCTTTCAAGCCGAGTATGTGTGTGTGTATATATCGACTCGATTAACTTATCGATCGATAAATTATACTTGAATTTGAGCTCGAGTTCAATTATTCAAATATCGAGTCGAGCTCGAGCTGCTCGAGAAAAGTTCGACTCATTTACATGCTTACCAAAGACAGCTCCAACAATGGCCAAGCCAACAATATCATGCTTCCTTTCACCATTGTTGATATAGTAATCCATTTTAGATCGAAGTTCAATTGCTGAAACAGTTAGTTTCTTGAAATCAGAGCTTATTTTTTCTGCTAAGGGTGTGATGACTGAAATTTATGAATTCATGAGCGGTAGTTATAAATTTAATCAACACAAATTATGTAATGAATATCTCGAATTTTATAGTATTTTATTTAATAAATAAACTAAAAAAATTAATAAAAATTACCTCATCCGTTATGTATCAAAATTTTCATTCATTGTTGTTGAATTTGTTTGCGTGCACGCTCACACACACACACACACACATATATATATATAAAGTTTGGAAGAGTTGTTGAAACCTGAATGCTTATTCAGTACGGAAGCCATTGGATCACCTCATCATTCACCGGAGTTTGAATGGTATCCCTACTATTTGCCCTATTATCTTAACTTCTTGGAATTCATTGTTTTCAATGATCGATCAAGTTCTCAATCTTACAAATGTCTACTTCAAAATATAACTCAAACCACTCGAATATACGCCAACATAAATTTGCAGTATCAAAAGCAATTTGCTAAACGACCATATTAATACATTTTACATTAAAATTACGTTCAAAGTTTATGTGATAATACATTTTCAAGTTTCTTATAATCAATTAGGCATATAGGTAACATTTCATTAGAAAATATTCCGATTTTGATGCACTTGAAATTTATATTGGTCAATCCTGCATATACGTAAAACCTCTTAACTTAGTAAATTATTAATTTATCGATTATATAATATTTTATTAATGAATAGTATATAATGGTCCCACCATTATATTATATAGAGATTTTGAGATATATATATGTATATATGTATATATAACATATATATATATAACATGTATTTCAAATATCTTTTAGTTTAAAATTTCATAAAATTATTAGATGTGACATGTGTTTTGTATGAATGTTATTAATCATATAAGACTTTGAGTTGAATTGACTAGAAAATATATCTAATATTAAACTATTTTGGGTATCAATTCACGGGCTAGTTAGTCAAAACGTTTGTAACCGAGTGGCAAGTTCAAACATCTCGGCTCATGCGTTCGTTCGCGAAATGGGTGACTATTTTATCCGTATAGAGAATGATAGAAATGTGGTAGTTAGATTAAATATTTGATGATAAATTTGTCCAAAGCATTGTAATTGTAATATTGTATCTAAAAAAAAAAGGGCTATTTACAAAGTATCATTATTAAAAATATTTAAATTTTTTATTTGAACAACAACAAAAAAGTTTGGATTATATACTCAACTTTAATTAGTCTATACATATGTTTAAATGAAATAAACAAATTGTGAGATGTATCCAAGTGGTTATTTATGTGTTATAATATTCAAGAGGTTATGAGTTTAAAATTTCAAATCTTATTAACTTTATATTTACTTATTTATTTTACTATATAGAGATAATGTATAAACTTAGACCGAACGGGCTAGCAGGTAGATCAGGTCGAGCGGGCTGGAAGTCCAGGTCGGAATGGGCCATGGTAATGGCCCTACTCTACTCATTAATTAATTATTACAATTTTTTATTTTTTTATTATTTTAAAATTAATTATATTATTTATTATTTTATAATTAGTAGGTATTTTAGTCCTCTTATAATTAATGTAAATTAATAAAAATAAGAAACTAATTCGTTCATTCGTAAATTGTGAAGGAGTGTTCCTATTTAATTGGATATGTGATGTGAAATAGGGTGGATGTCTGTCTTAATACCCAACAAAATTTCTTGGAAGTTTACATGTGGTTTGTTTTTCTTAATCGAAAACAATGGGCACTTGTTTATTAAATAAAAAGGACCAAGAAGACCAAAACCAGCAATATTATACTATTCAATTCTACAGATACATGGTACCATTTGTAATGTGTAATCCTTATCCATTCCATTTGCATTTATAACCTACTACCAGAATCCAGATCAATCCACTTGTTGGCTTGCTACTATAAATATAACTCTCTCTCCAACTCCAACTACAACAAAATCATAACATATCCAAACTCAGTAGAAAATCAGCTTCAAACAGTAAAATTACTACTATCAGTTAATTTCTTGAACCAGAGAAGAAATTGAAATGGCAGATATAGCAATGTTGGTGGCAGAAGAGTACGAAAGAAGGGTGAAGAATTCAGATGAGAAGATTGATCTCATGTCTTGTGTGGGATTTCTTGGCCAGAATTTGAAAGGGTCTTTGAATAAAGAGAGGATTTTTACAGCAATGGCAGAGGAGAAGGTGAAATTGATCAAGGGGATTTTGGCACCTGAGTATCAGATCAGTCTTGCTGCTAGAAATGGTTTCTTCTCAGCTTGATAACATGGTTCATATTTGTAGTACTCATTTCATCTGTGAGTGATCATTGTAAATGTGTATTGTAATTTTCAGTCTTTCTTCATCTTTTGTGTTTTTACTTGTGACTTTTAATTAGTGACTGACATTTACCTCATCAAAATTGGATATTGCGTTTGGATCCTCAACTTTCAAAGTATTACACAGAAGCACAAAAATATGCATATAAGAATGTTGGTTCCTTTACTTTGTTAGGTTACTTAACCGGACTGGATTAAGTTATTAATAAATAATATAAAAAAGTTGAAACGGAATAAAAGTAATAATTTTTTAATATTGATAAATCTCTCTAAATCCAAATAATTGAACTAAATTAAAAGTTTATCCAAATCTCTCAAAGGGTGAAATGATATTTCATAGGATCACAAACCAATTATGTAGTGATACAAAGATTATAACCTCACAAATAAAGAAATGTTACAAATAAAGCAAATACTACATTAGTAGGAGCCGCAATAATATAAATATATTACACATGAATATTTGGTTTGATAATCTATTACAAAATTCCTCATCCTAAATTAAAAAGTAATCTATGAAACTCAACTAAAGAAGAAATGTGAAAACGGTAATCCTTATAAGTTGGCGCGACAATTCCATACTGAAAACCCATGTTTTGAGACGTGTGTGCGACTTCAAAAAGTGAAAACATTGAGGGGTATCGTAGCGAAACCTATTGTAAAAGACATTTCTATATTGTAGTGTACTTTCGAAAAAGTCTGAGCCCTTAATCTGAAAATGAACATTAACTAAGGTACTGAAATGCAAATTTAGTTATCTCAAATTAGGTGCCGCTTCTACCAATTAACCGTCTGCTTGATTGCTTCTAGTGTGGTCTGGAAAGTTGAAAAGACCATAGAAACTTGGAAGAAGAATATTCATTTGTATGATTGTATCATTACAAAAGGGAGACTTGGGAGTATGCCATTACCATCATCTAATCCCAGTATTGTACTGACTCTGGGGCTTATTGGATTCAAATGTCCGTTTAGATGCTACTTGAAGATTTTGTGTTTGTTATGACATTTAAATGCCGAAAATCGAAATGTCTCTACAGTAGCAACATTTTTCTCTACCTATATAACAAACCTATAATACACTATCCAATTACAATTCTATACCAAACACAATTTTAACAATACCACTACAATTCCGATAATTATTCGAACATTTAAATCGGGACATTTTAATCGCATACCAATAACCCCTAATTAGTTAAACTAATTGGCTATAAATTATGTCTGAATGTGTACGGAATCAAGCTTTTCCCGCAGTGCATGATAAGATAAAAAATTATAGCTCGGTTATGGATAAGTTCATCTCCTTTACAAGTTACAGAATCAATCACCGACAGAAACAATACCATATTACCATGTAGTATTGGAAAACAATGAGCTTCCAAGGGAAAAATCATACTTTATTCTCAGGTGGGCAACCACAGAAATGGGAGCACACATACTATAGGTTTGTTAATGGAGTGAATGGTCGAATTTTGAATAAAGTAATCAAATCCAATACAATACTAGTTCAGAAACCGAAACCAAAACCGGCCAGATTATTTAATTGTTTTGGAAAGCATAATGCAATACCTAGATACCATACCATGTGTAATCCTTATCCATTACAACCTGCTGCAAATGAAATGATTATATCCTATAAATATTTCTCCCAATTACACAGGATTAGTAACTTACTTACTACATCAATCACCATCGCACAACTTCAAACAAGCAAGAGATACTTGAGTTCTTGAATCGAAGAAGAAAATAAAATGGCAGATATAGCTATGTTGGTAGCAGAGGAGTACGAGAGAATGGTGAAGAATTCTGGTGAGGAGATTGATCTCATGTCCTGTGTAGGATTTCTTGGCCGGAATGTGAAAGGGTCTTTGAGTTCTTTGAATAAAGACAAGATTTTTACAGCAATGGAAGAGGAGAAAGTGAAATTGGTGAAGGGGATTTTGGCACCTGAGTATCAGATCAGCCTTGCTGCTAGTGATGGTCTCTTTTCTGCTTGATATTCATAACATACTTATTATACATTTTCTATCATGTGTATGTATTAAATTAATGTTACTATTGCTTTGCTTCCTAATGAGTTCTTAAGAGAACTGGTAATGTAAAAAATCAGTAGTATCTCAGTATGTGTATATCATTTTGTTATGTAGGAAAATATTTGAATTAATGAGAATTGTTAGTTCAATTTTGTTATTGTAAAAGAATTTCAATTTTGTTGTTTGATTAAGGAGATAATTAGAATAATGAATAACCCTTTAAATATGGTTTTCCCTAACATATCAAGATTGCAAGATTGAAATAGCAGGTATTCCAGAATTGAAGAAACCCATCATGAGTAGGAATTGATTTTATCACCAACTCAGGTTGTGTTATCTTCAACTGAAATTTACTGAACTGGACAGTACTAAACTGAATTAGTTTTGAATTGAGAAAAAACAGTCCTAACAACAATTTCCTTTCCCGGATTAGATAATAATTTCTCCTGAAGCCTTGAGTTTTCTACCCAGATTCCCAGACTCTCTCCCTAAGACCACTCCCAAGTGGTTGTAGGGGTCAGCCGGTCGTTGGAGCTCCAATAGAGCCTAAAGGCCGACCATCTGGTTGGCTGCTTCTCAGTTCAAACGGCCATAATTTTTAATTTTTTAATTTTTAATAATTTAATTTAATTTTATAATAAAAAAATCACCAACAGCTATACTTTTTAGAACTCTATAAATAGAATCTATTTTCACTTTATTTCACCACTCTTCATTTTTCTTTCTTCTCCCACTTCTTAAATTCAAAACGTCTAAGGGGGTGTTTGGATAGGAATTTGAGTATCCCAATTTGGCTCGATGAACAGTGATTTGGCTTAAAATACACTTAAAATACCTCACTCAAATGTTCATCCAAACACAATTCTCACCAATATCCATTCAAATGTCCACTCAAATGTCCATCCAAACAGCCACTAAAATTTCTATACTTCTCTCATTCTAGAATGCATCTTTTAGAGAAGATTGTTTGTTTTAGATTGAATTGAAGAGTGTGAGGTGGATAAGAGTAATACTGAGAGGGTATTTACATCGTAATGGGAGAGTAATTGCTCTAATTCTTTTATAATTAAGATAAAGCCCTAGAGGTTAAGCCTCTCTTACTAGGACACCCTAATAATTTATTCTCTAAATATATTTTAATAATGAAGAGAAATACTTACTAATTTATAAATGAAAGATTTAATCTACTTTCAAATTATATTCTATACTCAGACACCTACTGCAGTGTACTCTCTTTCCTTCTCTTCTCTATTTTCTTCTTGTCCCAAAAACTTAAGTCCCCAAATACCGGAGCATCATCAAAAGAACTGAAACAATTTCAAATTGAAGTTGAAATTGAACCTCCAAATGCAGATGGAATTGAGATTCACGTTGAAATTCAATATTGAAATGAGGTTCTATGCTGCGATGTCATGCATCAAATAAAGGTGATGGTATCTATCACTATGAAGAACATACAAGAATGTATAAATGTCGATAGATTTTCTTCTGATTTTTTCATTATGATATTTTCTCAATTAAATAATTTTAAAATGAGCTTTAATGATGCGATTTGATTAATTTCAACTTTCAACCACTCTTACAATATGTTAAACATGTTATCTCACTATCGAATAATATGATTGTGCTTTATCGCACTTCTTAGGTCACATCATTAGCACTAAATATACCGTCATTATTCACCAACTCTGGATCTTGGAGCGAAAACTGTGCTCTATCGACCAAATTAAATTTTCATATTTTTCAAACTAGGCTCAACATGGTTTAAGAGATTTCGAAGAAAAAAGAAATGAAGAAAATCGTAATTTTTCATGTTTATTTTGATGAAAAATGAAAATAATTGAAATGAAAATGTAGTAAAACCTTAAAAAACAATTTTTTTTTATCTCTTTATGATTTTTCTTACACAAATTAATATTTATTAAAAAATATATTGAGTTTTAAAATAATTATTATTAACATTGATCTATACATTTATATAAAATTTATTTTATTTATAATGTTTATTATGCTTGTAAGTTAATATCTTTTAGAGAAACTTTTCGAAGAGTCCTAAAAATCCTTAGAGTTTTATATAAAAATTTTCAGCCGCACAATTAACATAGCAATACATAATTTTCAAACACACAAAAATTCATAATTTACACCAAACGATGTACAGTTAAAATATAATATTGCAGGACTCTCAAAACTTATCATAAAAAACTAAAATTTCGTAATTTTTTTATATATCTTTTACGGTATTAACAAATTCTTCAACTAGTATATGTATCGATAAATATACTCTCTATTAGTTGATTTTATGAGGACTTTAATTAAAATTTAATCTCTAATTATAATATTAACACATTCTTCAACTATGTATCGATAACTATACTCTCTATTAGTCGACTTTCTGTGGACTTCGATTAAAATTTACTCTCCGGCTATAAAATACTATCCACAATTGGGCAAAAACTCGGGCCTCTCACTAGTCCACAGCTACTGTTCCAATTTCGAGCTGAACCCTAATTCCGATGGCGAAAACGGAGCTGAAAAAGGGCAAAAAGCTCGTAAAAAAATCAGCCATCGATTCCCAATCTCCCAAAATCAAGAAGAAGAAGCTCATCACAAAGAAGAAGAAACAACCCAAACTCACACCGCAACCCTCCGATTCCGATTCTGACACCGATCCACACAACAAAATCCAAACCCTCCTCGAACCCTTCCCCAAAGACCAGCTCATAAACCTCGTCGCGGACCTCTGCTCATCCAACACCACTCTCTACTCTCTAATCAAGTCCGCCGCAGACGCCGACGTCTCTCACCGCAAGCTTTTCGTGCACGGCCTTGGCTGGGATGCCACGAAAGAGGCGGTCGAGGCGGTTTTCGCCTCGTACGGAAAAATTGAGGATATCAACGTGGTGCCTGATCGGGCCACGGGGAAATGTAAGGGGTATGCGTTTATTACTTATGAGTCGAGGAAGTCAGCTAATGTTTTGTTGAAGAATCCTAAGGTTACGGTAGGGAATCGAGTCGTTGCGTGCCAATTAGCGTCGGAGGGGCCGGTGGCGCCGGGGACGGTGTCGAACAAGACGTTTTCAACGAATTCGAATGTGATTAGTACTGATTTTCATCAGAGGAAGATATATGTGAATAATGTGCCGTTTAATGCGAACCCCGGGAAGTTGAGGAGTTTCTTTGAGGTGTTTGGGGAGATTGAGAATGGGCCGACTGGGTTGGACCCGAATACGGGGAAGTTTAGAGGGTATGCGATATTCGTTTTTAAGACGGTGGAAGGGGCTAGGAAGGTTTTGGAGGAGCCTAATAAGGTGTTTGATGGGAATCAGCTGCACTGTCAGCAGGCGGCACAGGGGAAGAGTAAAGGTGGGAATGCATCGATAACTACTGCGTTGCAGCCTGTTCAGCCGCAGATGCTGGCTGCTGTGGCGGCAGCACAGAATATGGCTATGTTTGGGCAGCAGGCTGGCGTTGCTAATCCATTGTATGGTAATTTTGGGAATTTCGGTGCGTTGATGGGAGGATTGGGAGGATATTATGGGATGATGGGGCAGCAGGGTTATGGTTTAGGTGCATATGGTGCTGCCGGGAGTGCTAATGACGGTGTTGGTGGGTCTAGTGGGGCAACTCCTCAGGGGTTGCAGTACATGTATCCTAGTTCTCTGAATGGACAATCTTCACCATTGCCTAAAACTTCAGGAACTGGTGGAAGTGGATACTATTCGGGTTTATGGTATGATCATCACATCTTTCATCTTTGATAAATAATCCACTGTTTACTTTCATTAGATTTCAACATATGTGTTCTGCATATATAATATACATCAAACTATATTAATTGCTTGCACATAGAGCAATTGTAAGCTTTGAAATGTAGCTTCAGAACACTTGTGGTTGAGCATGGAGTGTGGATAATTAAGAAAAATCAGTTTAGTTGAACACATACGGAAAGTATTATTGGACTCTTAGTAACTCAAGCTCCATTGTCACTTTTCATTGAGTAGTGTTGATTTCACCCTTTAAGTTTGTAAAACTACATGAAGGTGCATTTCAAGCATAAATAATTCATAACATGCCTCTCTTAATGCATTACAGCTCTCAATATGATTATCTCAGATAACTCGCCAGCTAATCTGACTATTTTGGTGTAATAATTACAGTATTAAAATGACCATGTATTGTTCATTTGAAGGTTACATACTTGATACATGGAGTTATCAAATAATAAAGTGGTATATTATTCTGATGGATTAAGTGGTTAGGCTGTATCTTTATAGATCCTCGGTAATTTGATACTGACACAGTGGCATGCCCAATGTTTTCGTTTATTGCAAAATATTATAGCCAAATGTGGAGTATATATTCTTTGAAGAATTAATTGACTCATTAATAGCATCATATATTTATCCCTTATCTGTTTTCGCTTGCTAACTTTTGATGTTCTTAATCTGTTCTTGCAGAGAAACGGCTACAAAGGTGGATAAATATATATATGCTGTCAGCAGGTTTTTACGAGGAGGTCATGGATCTTTTCTTGGTGGCGTAACATACATATTATTTTTAGACTTTATTTTCATTGTTTTTTTTGTTCAAGTTTTTTTTCTGTTTTTGTAAGCCGCTGTCAAACTTTGAATGTTACACAGCTTTCTGTTTTCTTTGTTATGACTTGCTTTTAAGTATGTGCTGTGTAATTTTGACCCCAGTGATATTTCTCTCTCCATTATTTTCAAGTTTAATCTGGACTGTTTGTGTTCTCAGGTCCTTTTTATTTCATTGTTATTTTTTTACATCTCTCCAAGTTTGTTTTCGTTAGTTTGTTACAGTTAATTTGCGACTCTTTGTCCATGCATCTATTTTTCACCGGCTTCTGATTTTGAACCATCTTTCATTAATCTGTGACATATACTCCCTCCGCCCTGAATTCAACTTTCCGCGTTCCATTTTGGGACGTCCTAATTTCAACTTCCATCCCTAATGGAAAATATCTCTCCTACTTTATTCACCATTCTCTTAAAACTTGTGCCCGGACCCGCGGGAATTGCAACCTGGGACGGAGGGAGTATTTTTTATATATATCATCGAGAAAGTCTAGTAAAGGCATGATTTCCTACACTAAAGGAAGGACCACATTAGACTATTGTAATCTATATGAACATGTCAAACACTTGTATTGAAGGAATATGGTCTTTCTTAATACTTAGGACAATCAGGCCTTTTTCAAGAATTTGAGCTTTTCCTTTTTTGGTCAACATTGATAAAGGGAAGTTTACTTTTTTCAAACTATACCTCTGATTGCAGAGGGAGGCAACCTTCTCTTGCCTACTCACAAACCCAAACCCGAGATTCCTTTACTCATGTTAAGGCTCCTGGCTAGGTTATTGTCTGTTGACAGAGAATCACATTGCTGTTGGTAAGAAACTACAATAGCTTCAATGCTGATTATGACATGCCAGATAAGAGAAGGGAAAATCACTTTTGAAAATTATTTTCATTTTGTACATTGGTTTTCATTTCATTGTGTCCAGATCTTGGATATTAATAATTTCACAAAAGTGGTATTTTCTGTGTTTATTAGTTAGATATGGAGTTTCAAACTATAGTCCATTACATCATGGTTTCTATTCATTTACAAATTTAATCAGCTTGGTGAGATGTTCATTTTATATATTGATTGGTTTATTTATTAGTTTCTGTTTATTAGTTAGATTGATGCCTTGTCCTGCGATCTTGGATATTCATTATTTTATTATACTGTCATCTTCGTTGTGTTTATTTTCTTAGATTTTTAGTCTCAATTTGTTCGCATGTGTTTCTTGAAATATCTTTTGACTGATTTAATCGTGAAATTCCTAGCAAAAACTAGTTTTCCTAACATTGCGAAAAGCCACGCCAACACATCTTACACGCACACACGCCCTATTCAAACTAATGTAAAGTGGGATTCCCTGAAACTTGCTGAATTTAATCAGCTTGGCGTGATGTTCATTTTATACATCGATTGATAACTTTCATATTCTTTTTTTAATTCATTGAAGCTATGTTGTGCCCTGAGAGTTTGGATATTTATAATTGCTGGAATTGGGCATCTTCCATTTAAGATATTTGGAGTTTCAAGTTAGTCCATTTCATTCAGTAGGATGTGTGTCTTGAAGATATGGACGTAGGTATGTTTTTGACTAATTTAATTAGCCAGGCGTGATGTTTTTCCATTTATTGTTCAGGGGAGAAAAGATGACTTGAAAAATTACTTTGTAGCATATCATAAATTCATAATCATATGTGATCCGTGCGTTGACATTCTCAGAACTTGACAAGGCCATGCTCTTTTAGAGTTTTAGTTGGTCAAGTGAAAACCCAAATTTTTATGAGAAAAGTACCTCCTGGTTTCTCTGAAAGTATCATTTTATTATCTAAAGATAGTTGCTTCACAAATCACTTTTTTTTTATTTCTTTGGTTTACATTTCTGTGTGTTACTTATATCAATAATGTCGAAACTTTCCATTCTTTTGTTTTCTTATAATCCGTGTTTACTTGAATTCTATCTTGCTACACCCTGAGAATTGAAAGTCTGGCCTGTCATATATGCCCAGTTGTAACTTGTCAACTGGTTTTTACTATTTTATACAAGGAACTTGAGTTAACATCCCGTGATTCTGATGGCTACAATATTTCAAGTCATCTTTTCTTGATTTGTTTTTCTTTTGATGATCAAATGTTTAATGTTTCTTCCTTATTTGTTTATATTTTTTTTTGTAAGGATAATATTGTTGAGGTTGTGTTTTAGGTAGATCATGCCATAGAAAGAAAAGTCCAGGTAGATTTTTCCTTCCAAAATGTTGTAGCTCTGCTATATTAGCTTCTGGGAAATGCTGAGATTATCTCCTAAATACTGGTGATATGGCAATGTAATTTTCCAATGGTGAATATTATTCTTAACTTTAGTGATTCGAAATTTTCTTTGTAACCTGAAGCTGTGTGCATCTATTCGGAAAGATGAATGTTCACCATATATGTCGATAGTGTAGAACTAGCGTTAACTGATACAGAATGCTAGCAAGAAAGACTAGTCCAACAATTTTATGTTCTTTCTACATGTGCAATTAAGGTGAAACGAACAGAAGCCTGGACATAGTTGAGTGGCTATATCAGTGCATTTCAAATTTCAATTGGACAGAACTGACTATCTGAATACTAGGTATGGTGAAACTGAAAACATCTAATCCTCTCAACTTGCTCTGTATGACA
This sequence comes from Plantago elongata, assembly GCA_036897095.1. Classification (NCBI taxonomy): domain Eukaryota; kingdom Viridiplantae; phylum Streptophyta; class Magnoliopsida; order Lamiales; family Plantaginaceae; genus Plantago; species Plantago elongata. The sequence goes on along the minus strand of JAYMSP010001610.1, from coordinate 8,001 downwards.
TATAAGCTTCACAAATAAGCGCTTCTGTAGAATTCTCTTCCAGCATTCTGTTCACATCATGAACTATACTAAATGACTTTAGTTTCACCCTCTTTTCTCTTGCCATGAATCTGCCTTCATCCTCCCTGGTTGAGTTGTTTGAATCCGGGCAATTTTCTCTGTGGTTTAGGAGGCTATCCATTTCTTTCTGATCTGCCTGTTTTCGGTGGTTCATGCCACTGTACCAAAGAAGCAGGATGCCATGTGGTTTACGACACTGACAAATTCACTATTTTGTTACTAATGACCTCGTACATAGTAATTAAAAGGATGTTTGATATTAAAGATTTACTATTTCTTTTATTCCCCTAGCTTTTCAATAAAGGTAGAAAGTAGTAGTACAAAAGAAATGAAATTACAGCCAAAGAGAAGCTTAGTTATAGACAATTACGTTTAATTTAAAACACTTGGCTAGCTAGGTTGATCTTCGAAGGGTTCACATCTCCAAGTACTTCGATGCATATGTATCTCACAACTTTGATATTGAATAATCCAGAGCATCCACCAAGAAATCTGCACAGGAAAATACATGAAGCACAAGACTCACAATGCTGAAGCAGAATAGCAGATTAAGATCACGAAGATAAAAAGTAAAAACCACGTATGAATGCTGCTGTAGACAGATAGCTCTTTTAGTATACAGTACTCTGTCATTTTTTACTTGAATGCATGAGCATACACTAGGTGCTTACCTGCATCATCTTTGCTAAAACACATTGGGGGCTTTATCCTGAAAACATTTCCATGAAGTCCACCTTTACCGACCAACACACCAAGTTCTACAATCATCATAAAAGAAGTGTCAGGCTTCAACAGTATGTGATAGACAGATGAGAAATGGTCAAGAAAACCATATCAATACTAAGTTCATCTCCACAAGTTAGTTTAATTTAAATGGCTTGACAGACCTCTCAGGCTCTCGAATAAAACTGCAGTTTCTGCCTTGGCAGGTGTCTTCTCTGTCCTGTCAGTTACGAGTTCTATCCCGACCATTAAGCCCCTGCCTCTTACATCGCCAATAACTAGAAACATGAAGACAAGTCCAATCAGCATGGCACACTATAAATTTTCCAGCATGAAATTGCTGAGTATTTACCACATTGAATAATTTCAGAACATTGTATAAGCGAACATGCCTAAAACATAAATAACATAAAGATTCTTTCCTTGCAGACGTGGTGATGATCCTTACAACAAAAATCCCAGTATTTAATTGAATAATGTAGAGAATAGTTTAATACGTTGACAGCGAGTAGTAGAATAGACTTACTCTCATGTTTCTGCTGAAGATCTCTTAAACGTTCAATCATGTGAGAACCAACCTCAGCACAATGCTTTTGACGTTGCTCCCTATCTATTACTCTGAGCACTTCCAGTCCACCGGCTGAACACACAGGATTCCCTCCAAAAGTATTGAATTGTATCTTCTGAGACATCACACTTGCAATTTCAGGAGTTGTTACAACCGCTCCAAGAGGCAGTCCATTGCCAATTCCCTACATATCAAATCTTAGATGTCAGCCGAATGTTTTATGAGCGTCTTATAACACTTAACAACCAAAAAGAGTGTCAACTTTTACCAATTAGACATTAATAAGAGAGTGAATTGCGGGAAATGTAGATATTGTTATTTCTTGACAAAAAGAAGTATTTAATGACACCTTAGCCATTGTGACTATATCAGGAATGACTCCTTGTGTCTCGAAACCCCAATAGTGGCTCCCTGTGCGACCAAAGCCAGTTTGAACCTCATCAGCTATGCATACTCCGCCAGCTTTACGGACAATGTCGTACACTAATTTCAAGTATCCAGGGGCTAATTCAACTGCTCCACCAACTCCCTGGTCAATAAAGAAACAAAAAAGTTAGACTAAACCAGGACCAACACATGATCCTTCATTTTAGAATATGAAAAGGCAGGAGGATGTGGTGGAATTCACAGCCAGAAAAAGGATGCAGATCAAATGCCACAAACCTGAATCGTTTCAGCAATAAATCCAGCCACCTGCCCTGAAGTACCATGGTCTATGTGATCTTGTACCTCATCAGCATAACGCCTGGCATCAGATCCAAACACTCCACGGTATGGGTTTGGATTCAGAACATGATGAATTTCACCCTGTGAATGTTACAACTTGAGGACTAAAAGAACCCAAACTAGTAACGAGTGCTGGTTATCAAGGGCAAGAGAACTCTAAAACATTGAGAAACTAGACGTGTGTTTGTGTATATTTGAAAGGTTCTATCTGTAAACGTTCAAGGGCAACATACATACTCATAGCTTGTCCGAAGCCACTTCAGGGGATTTGAAAGAATGGTATGTGATATGTACTATTTAGTAGTTAGGAGGAAGGAAATTATGACCATTATACACTGATAGCATTTGTTAAAGTCGGAAAAAAAGGAGCATTGTATGATTAAACAATCTCTAAAATCTAATGATTAACTGAAAGGCACCTCAGAACTAGAGTCATCCCTTTCAATCTCTAACGCATTTCAATTTGAAACAATAACACAATAACCCAGGTCTTAAAGCACCCACTAACACAACAAATACAACCTCAAACACCAATTACGTTTACTTTTCAAAAATCCAAATTCGAAACCAGAAGCATAAAATTCTGAATCAAGTAAAGAGAACTTTCAGGTCCTAGTGACAAACCTGAGGAATTGGGTACTTCCACGTGTTGAGAGCTGTCAATCCAATTGTGCTCGAACTTCCGCCATGATAAGCATTCCTCAAGGCAAGCATCCCGAGGTTGCCAGTGTACAACCTGGCCATCAATGTAGCTAGCTCATTGGCTTCTGTCCCAGAATTTACAAAATACACAACCTGCACTAGCAGAGGGATTAGAACCAAGAATACGTTTGTGCTCATGTCATCATAGATTCCAAAAAAGATGTATAGCTAAATGCCAATGATCATATCCTAATCCATGGAATCAAATCATAATAAGAGTAACATACTAAATATGAGCCTTTTCAATCATCTAAATAATCACAATGATGCATATTGAAGATATTTGCATTTAGCAACGGCAAGCCATCTTAACCATGGCAGTTTGTTTGAACCATGTGAGTGTACAAACAAGTTGGATAATGATAATGAATTGGAACAAGAGGGACTCTTTACCTTCAGGTTTCCAGGCATTTTAGATGCTAAACCTTCTGCAAAATCAGCAATTGCATGATGCAGGTATATGGTGGTAGCATGTTGTAGAAGCTTCCCCTGTTCCTCAATGGCTCTCAAGATATCAGGATGGCAGTGGCCACAAGATACAGTAACAATTCCAGCAAACGCATCAAGATAACGCCTTCCACTCTCGTCATACAAATATTGCATTTTCCCCTCCACGATATTGAGCTGTTTGAATGGTAAAAACATTAAAAAAACTTTTATCTTTTATTGTATTCAACAAGCCTACCAAAATCAACACATTAAAATGTGTCAAAATCATTTATGGTTTTGCAGCAACAATCACAGTCCATAGTCACCATATTAAACAGTGTTTACTAGGAGTAATTCTTACTGTCACTCACTTGAGAATTTTTTTCCTATCAAGTACCAAACAAATGGTTAATTAGTAATCACCACATAATCAAGTGATGTAAACAACTTAACCTCTAGTAAATCAACTAGAAATTAGATAGATTCAAGCCCAAAGTAATTTTTTTATATCATAAAAAAACCTCAAAATGCTAGTAAATGTGAAAAAAATCACATCTTATGATCAATTAGCACGAATACAATGACTGTGAATATGAAGAAAAAAAAAGGGTATATGATTACCGGTTTCTGATAGAAATGGAAAAGAGAAGGACCCAAATACTTCTTCCGCTTCTCAAAAACCTCATCGGCTAACGGACCATTGTACGGCTTAGGCTCGTAGTTAAAAGCCGGAAGCTGAGGAGCGGCTGAGACACCGCGTTGCAACGCCGCGTTACCGGTGCAAAACAAGCGGCGTTTGGTCTGACTCTTGGCGAAATCACCTGCACCACTCAAAAGCTTCCGATGCCAACCCATGATGATAATGGTAGTATATGCAGCAGATAAGATTCAATATTTCAAATTGATCGGTGTGATATGGTTTCAGTAGTAATGATGATAATTAGGGATAGATTGAGTGTTTGATTTGCTCAAGTTTATCTGATCAATAACGAGATTCTGAGTGACTGAGTGGAGTGGACGATACAGTCAGCTCTGATTGTGAAGATCCGCATTGATCAATGATCTGCTCAAATATATGTATATACTAAAATTGGATAGAATATTCAAAAAAGAACAATGCCAGAACAACTCAAATTTTTTATGTGGCGAAAAATTAAAATTAAAATTAAATATAATTGAATACTTTATTCATCCCCTCTCATCAAATTGACCGATCAAATCAGAAAATTATATGAATTTTTTTTTCCAACAAGCTAATTAAATTAGCTTTTCAAATCAACTAATTTTAATGTGATTTAGTTTATACAAATCCTATGAACTACCATTATAAATACCAATTACCACCGAAGAACTCGGCCCAGCAGATTCTATCCGCTCTCCGAACATGCATTCGCTAGTTAACAAACGCAGGAAGTTGGATGGTGTAATTTCCCGACGATATGTTAGTCGACATCTTATCTCGCGTCGCATCCACTTCGCCATCTTCATGGGCCAATGTAATTGCAAGGTATTACTCACCTCATGTTTCATGCTATACTACGTAGTAGTCAAATTGTATGTATTCAATGATGGATCTTAATTGTTAAACAAAAATATATTACATGAAATGCAGGATGCTTTATCAAAACCTGTTGGATCCACTCCTGATGCTGAAGGCAAGGCTAAGGAAGGTGAAACGCAAGGACAATAGCAACGATGACATAGCAAGTCACGGAACCAGCAGTGGCATCTTCCGCAGTCCGGCTAAGCTTAAAGTTGTGGATGTTGACAATTACGACGATAGTAGAATCATATTTCAAGAATCAACTACCAAGGTTGTCATAAAAAAGGAAAAGCTCTCACCATAAACATGATATTGCATTTGCCAATAAGTCTAACCGTTTAGATTAGTGAAAGGTTGATTTGAATTTTCAGTTGTTTTCTTTTGTTCGACATTTTTATATTCCAGATTGGTTTTCAATTATTTTATGTCTTTTTTTATTATTATTATTATTATTATTATTATTATTATTATTATTTAACCAGTTTATCATGGAAAGAAATAAAGTTATTCTCCTATAAATTATTGTTAGCCTAAGTATAATTTGCATTACACCTTACAAGCAAATTTGACACGCGGACTCCACGTATTTTTTATAATAATAAATATTAATTTTTTACAAGTAAAAATGTTCGTTTACGTGACTTCTTCACACATAATTATATAGTCAACTAAAAATTTCTAAATTTTATATGATAGTTTTTAAGAAAAAGGATATCGTAAAATTTAGAAAGTACTTGAGAAACTACTTTTGAGAACTAATAACTGCCTTGAAGGATTTAGCCTAAGTAGTAATAGATTAATTAGTTGTGAATTTTCAAAAAATTAAGAGGGTTCAACCGTTCAAGGACCATCCATGAACATGCCACCAAACAGTATCGGATTAAATCTTCAAATGGTAGTAAAGATACGATCGTATTTCTGACACTTCATAAGGACCATCCATGAACATGCCACCAAACAGTCTCGGGTTAAATCTTCAAATGGTAGTAAAGATCCGATCGTATTTCTGACACTTCATGGATAATATAGTATATAATTGCACCATAGTGTTTCGATGGGGCTTTTTCCTTTCAATTCTCTAATCAAATGTTCGCTTAATTCATTATGTAATACATGTTTTTCTTTAGTCTTTTACATGTATTTGTAATGTATCCATTCATAAAACATCTATTCTGGCATTGTTAGCACATTTTTGCAGTATCATAATTCACAACCAATCTTTAACTTTACCCCCATCATTATTTCTTTTTTGCTACATGTTCCAGAACTATTAAATTAAGAGTCGGATGAGTTTTCGTTGTCACAATAGTTTTGTATTTCAAACGAACCAAAAATAGTATATTAAGATATGTTGTACAGTGTACGAACCTTTGTTAATGGTCAAAAGATATTTTAGTAAGATGTCACACATATACAATTTTCAAATTAATCTCAATTAATTTGTTAATGTTAAAAATCACATTATATTAGTATTAGTGTTACAAGAACAATTTTAATATTATAATCGACGTTATCAGTTTTGAAATACATAATATCATACCGCTTGAGCATTCATAGTCCATACGTGTATTAACCAGGTTCATGTTTGAAATCAAACTCCATGTTGATGGTGTACAACTCGAATAAATGAATTCAGAATACTTACAAAAAGTTTAAACTTATATTCTATGATTTAAGTAAGATCAATAGATGTAATAACTTAAAAGAAATAAAGTAATATCTTCATTCCATATAACGTCATACATTATTGAGCACAGTTTAATATGAAAAATATAGCAATAATAAGATATTAAAATATTTAATTTTAGTATTAAAATGTATAATTCATCTATCCATATATATTATAAATTTGATGGGCTTATCTTGAACTATAGTCACTCTCAATCTCAATTAATATTGTGGATTTAGCTCCAATGAATTTTCAATTTTTAAAACTTATCATGTAATATGATAAAATGAGTGTTTAAGGTAGCAATGAGTAATTCATATATCTAGCTATTACGTTACTCACCATCCATTCCACATGATATATATGTGATAACATATAAATCAAAAAAGTTATAGAAAAGAAACAATTCCTTTCTTCCATTTTCACGATACGATCATACATGTGTTAATAAGTCAAAAAATTCATTGTGTATAGATAGATATAAATCAATTTATTAAAATATTTTATAAATATATTAAATATAATTTATAATAAAATATATAATTAACGTATAAATTTATTCTTACAAGTTTTATAAATATATTTATATATATTGTAATCATATAGTATGTAAAATTGGTGCCCTATCATCAGCCATGTTCTTTCTCAAGCCAACAAGTTATGTTGAATTAGTACTATTTAATTTTATTTTATTACATCAAGTCTCATTATACATATATCATTTGAGGATATCAATATCAATTATAATTTTAACATAATTTTCTAATAAATTACATAATTTAAATAACCTATTAAATTTTATAATTATATTAGTACCACTTAGTTGGATAATAACGATTGAATCCTATTAGATGTATTAGAAAAACACCGTGTTAAATTGCGGCGTCTATAATATAAATAAAAAGCTAATTATGTTTGAAAAACTATTTCGTTTTGATGTCTATGGTCAATTTTGTCAGTATTCTTTTCAAGTACTATACAGTCTACTCATACATCCGTACATGTATGAATGTTGTAAGATAAAAATCATCAAGTTTTCAAATGGCACTATATCCATTATCCAAGCACAACCTATTATTACCTCTAGAAACCCACATTAGACGCACACAGCCTTCATCTTACATGAGAGATGGATATGCGTTTTAATTTTGACCTCAAAACTATGACCATATATAGGATGCTCAGCTTGCGTAGTAGTAGCTTTTATTAGGACACCTGTGAAGATACAATTACAATAGCCGATACATTGTGGCTGGACTTATTGTCGTTGGTACTATTGGATCATATTTGACATGTTCTGCATTATCATATTTTACATTTGTACGAAATGATTGAATGTAGAAGAGCCATTGAGAAGTTCATCAGATGACGAACTGTTCTTGGATGAAGTACTGTTTTCTTGTACTGGGTTGAACATGATTAATACAGAGGAAGAAGTAATGAGGGTGTTGTGTCTACAAATGAGTTTCATGATTGCATTATATAGACAATTTGCTTGTCAAATCGTTTGTAGCCGAGTGGCAAGTTGAGACACCCCGTAACCATGAGGTCACGGGTTCGATTCCCCGAAATGGGTGATTA